>LPNX010094429.1:44803-156087 GCA_001517045.1 Pseudotsuga menziesii
TAAATTTTGACAATTTTTGACAATTTTTTGATCATATATATTAGTAATGTTTTGACTTTCAGACTTTATTTTAGAAATAAAATTTCTAAATATAATGTTTTTAATATGTTTTTTTCAAATAATTTGTATATTTTTTCTCGACTTTATGTGAGTCGTCACTTTTCGATAACTAATATGAAATATGATCATTTTTAGAGAAAAAATCTCTAAAAATTCATTGAAAATGGTTTTAAATGTCTTTATTTTCTGGAATTATTTACAATTTTGTCTATAAAAATGCCTTATTTTGTACATAAAAATGTCTTATTTTATAGAAAAAATCATAAAATGTATATGTTTTTCATTATAAATTGCTTAAAAATGTATGTTATTTTGTTAAATTTCAAAAAACACACTTGAAAATAGAAATTAAAAATATTTTACAACAAAGATAATTCAAAGGCCCCAAAAAATGTCTGAAAATGAAAATGTGTGATACTAGCATCAACCATTTTTGAAACGGGGGTAAAAATAGCTACTAAAATTAGGGGAGAGAAAAACGAGAACTGTGTCGAGTTCTCGTTTTATAGTATAAGTAGTTAAAATTCTTTTGTTATGACAATCATAATTTTTACAACGATATTAAGAGTAGGATGAATACACTACTAAGTGTTATTTGCAACATTGGGAACAACAATCATCCATAATACTTATCAAATTCTTTGAGAACCCCACTATGGGATGTTAGCACTAAATTTGGACATAGCACCAATCTTTTCATTGTAGATTCATTCGTCGCCCCTTCTAATTTAACGGATAATATGATCTACAACTTAGCGGAGTGTTGAAGAGATATTTTCTAGACAAATGATGAAACCTGCCTAACTTATGTGATGGAAAATATATTCTGAAGCCAAATTGGAGCTCTTGGGGCAGAATTTTGATCTCAAAACTGCAACTTGCATTACAAGCTGGTTTATGATTTTTTCAACTCTTCTGTTCTATCGCCACCACCAGGGGAAAATCCTCTTCTATCCTTCGGTATATTTTTGCACATGAAAAATATATGGGTTTGAAGGATTTAAATTATTTTTGGTGAACTAAAACATACCATATTGGTTACTCACGTTTTTTGTGTAAATTTGTAGAAGGAGAAAGACCTGATGTGTTGGAGAGAATTCTAGGCGTAGTAGACTCTATGATTATATTAATTCCAATCATATTCCTTTGGAATTGAAATATTTTCTCTCGTTTGATACATAGGGAAGAGATTTCTCGAACCGATCGAGGTCCTGAACTTGCATCTAAATGATTCAGTGTTAATGGACTAACATCATTGTGTTAAAGATCTAATATGCATCTGATTAACTTGGTCATTTCGATATCAGCTGGATGTCTGGGATCTTGCATTCAAACTTTATCCCTTTATTCAATCATTCTTTTTTGCATTTACTAGATTGGAAAATTGCTATTGTTTTTATGATCATCACTACAAATTAAATTTGAAAAAATGGTGAAATTTATTAAGAATGGAGGATTAGGAAACAAATCCATCTCACTAAATTATCTGAACCACATTTCTTTCATTTGCAGATGGATCGAGGATTCCATTAAGTTTTATGAAAACGTCCTTGGTTTTGTTTGCGTTAAGAGACCTGCATCGTTTGACTTTAATGGGGCCTAGTAAGTTATATATATATATTCTCAACTGCAATCCAATCATATCTGTGGAGCTACATATTTCTGATTATTATTTAACATTGCATATACTCTATGTCTACGTTAATGGTGCAGGTTGTTTAATTACGTTATATGCATCCATCTACTGCAATCTGTGAACCTAGAAAATCTACCGAAGAAAAGTGAAATAAATCCAAGAGATAATCACATCTCCTTTTTGGCATAATATTTTTTTTATACTATGTCCTATCGTCGTATTAATACATAGTTTCAAATGCAAGTATATTAGCCACCACATTGTGGTTTACTCTAGATGTAAATCATGCTGAACTTTTCTATTTGTTTGGAATTGAGATTTTCCTTTTGTCTGGAATTACAGTGTGAAGGATGTGGAGAGAAATCTACAAGAGACGAATAATAAATATGTGAAACAAATTGTGGAGGAAGGTGGGATCTACACGGATCCGCTATTCATCCATGATTCCGACAGTTACATGGTTGAGGTCTGCAACTGTGAGAATTTTCCAGGGGAGCTGATCATGGGGCATGCCACTTCTTGCGTGAGATGACCTTCTCATATGTGTAGTACTACTCCCAAAGGAAGTACTGAAATCAAATCCATCATGGAAAATCAAATGGCGCAGCTTCTTGTTGATGTAGGAAGCCTAGGAGAGGAGGTGCAATACTAAGTAGCTAATTATCATCATTGTCAGTGACACAGATTGCATTGTGTTGCAATAAAGATGATTGGGTGATGATACACCAAGGCACTAGAGAACTCATCAAGGTTCCCATGTTTATACAAATAAAGAAAGCACCTTACATTATTGTGATATGAAATGTCCTGCATGTGGTTAGTTCTACATACTTCCCAGTGGTCACCATGGCTTGCACAATACAATTCATGGAAAATGAGATGGGATAAATTTATTTTGGACATAAAAGAGATTGATATTGATGATAGGAAGTACACATGGGGAGAAATAGGGTTGGAAAAAATGTGTAATATGCATTGTAGGAAACAAGGAAGGGCCACATTAATTTGGTTCGTCACCCAAAAATTTTACCATTAAACTCTATGATGGCTCCAAGCATGAAACTAAGAAATATAGTATGGACCTGGATGCTCCCAAGGATGAGATGAGACATGAAACTTCTTGGAAATATATTAGATTCGTTGATCCATGTAGTGTAGAAGAAAATATTGAGTTTGTTCTTTGCAATTATTATTGCAAATTGGAGGAGCATGAAGAGCTCTCAGAAAAGAAGGCTAGTGCAGTTCAAAAATCTTATTGCATTGAAAAACTTCGACATGCTCCGATTGAAAGAACTGGATTGAGTGTCAGTTCTGTGGGTTAGATAATAGATGACGGTCATCATTTTGTCTATGATCATTCCAATAATGTTTCCCATCACATCATTTCAATCATTGATAAATCTGGTTCCATGGGTAAGTTAGATATTAAGCCAACAATTTCCATGCTTTCGCCTTTGCATAATTGTAGGCTTGATTGTGTGTATGAGGATATATTGAGATATATAAGAACTTGTTGAAGGGCGGTAATTGATGATTCTGTGTCAGTGATTGTTTTTACTATGATGAAGTTGTGGTTGTAGAGATGAAAGCAATGAGGGATGGTGTTGTTAATTTTATTCTTAATTATCACACATATGGAGGAACTATTTATTAATGAGGGTTGGGAATGGTGGATAAGGTGATGATAAAGCCATCAACAGATTCTGCAACTGAAAACAAAAGACCAGTGATTGTGTTTTTAAGCAATGGGAGAAATAATGGTGGGGGTGATGCTCTATATTAAATCAACAAAATGAATGAAGAAGACCATAGGATGATTCTCCATAAAATTATGTTTGGTATCAAACCTACAATAAATATTCTAGTGGAGATGGCCAATATTGGCAACATAATGTTTTAGTAGAGTCTCGATGAAGCTTTGAAGATCTTGCAATGAGTATGAAGCCCAAAATTGTATCCTTGATGTAAGGGTGCAACATGTATTTTAGACTAATATTTCCTTATAGAAATACTAATTGGAAGTGAAAGAATTTGAAACCAAAACAATACATAGAATTTGACGGTTTTGACAACTCTGTAACTTATTTTGACGATTTTAAAGTATAATGATAACGGTTTTTTGTTTTTTTAACCGTATATGATGGGAAAATATCCTCGCAATGAGAAATGTTCCCATCAAATTCCTTCCCTCTCATTGGTATATAATTATCTCTACGGTAAGGGCTCATGCTAGTGCAATTGCAGCAAGATTTGTTTAAAGAGTTAATGGTGATTTTGAACCTGCCATTACTCCTTTGGAGCAACCAACTGTTAAAAATCTTGCACTGACCATGAAATGGAAGTAAGTTAGATGGAACACACAGTTCAGTATGCCATAATGTTCATGAAGGATCCATAATAATAATAGTTAAAATAACCAATCTTCCCATTCTCATAGAAAATGTTTATTTTAGGTTAACATCAGGGAAGCGTTGATCTCATGAGCTGATTGGTATCAGCTCGATACTAATTAATTATAAGATTCTCACATTCTTAGCATTTGTTTTCAAAGAATTGTTTTATTCTTTAATTTTGAAATTGCAGTGATATAACAAGAGATCGGTTTAAATATTTATGCTGCGAGACTTTCATTTTCCATAGCTTTGATGATATTACCTTCCATTACATAATATTGGCCATATTCTATATGGCCGCCTGCTGGATTATGTAGCATCATATCACATTGAAAAAATAATAAGAAAAAAGACGTTAACATTCAAATATTGAATTAATTTTGCATCTAAGAAAAAACCAAGATAGTCAACTCACAATAAAAAACAAGGTGATTGCACTGAAATTATCATGTACATAGATAGATTTACATATATGCATGGAAGCAACAACAAGAATACATAAATAAAATAAAGATCTAGACATTGAGATAAATATGTGTTTAATTAAAAGTAAGAAGTTTATAGTAGATTTATCATTATTTGATAAGTTTTATTTTAGGATTTACAAAATCATGGTACTTAGTGTTTAATGTTACTTACTTGAGGTTTTGATGGGACCATTGGATCAGATCCAATAATCTATATCCAACAGCAACAACATTTAAGTGTGGTTTATTGAACTTTATCAACCTTCACAATCTGATAATTATGTGAAATGTACTCATGTTAACACAAAATGACAATAGAATAAGAAAACACCATACCAATTTAGTAACAACGAAAAACATATTGACTAGCACTTGGTGGATATATTTATAGACATGGAACTTGAAAGAAACAACAATATAGAGAGAGAGAAGATAAATATTTAGAGGAGAAGGTGGTGATACGCCATGAAATCAAAAGAAAAGAATAAGAGCATCTTTGATTACATCGATGCACCATTATTTAGTATTTAAAAATGTGCCCCTCCTCCCACAAGTACAAGTAGTAGATGAATATTATTCTTTGATGGTGGCTCTATCCAACACCACTCTGATCTCTCCACCTCCACCTCCACCTCCACCTCGATCCGATGCAAAATGGTGAGGATGAATAGTTTCTTGGTGCTTTGTGCCAAGAGGGGGTTGTGAACAATGACTTAGAGAAGATATTTCCTTCACACTTAGAGAGAGTGCCCAAACATTGCTAAACAATACCCCTAGTGTTTTGTTGTAAACACCTCACACCATATGACACTGTTGTCATCATTATGAACTTCCATGGCTAGAAATTCAGAGGACTTCATGAGTTCCTTCTCGAATTTGTCACGAACCTCCTCCAAATACAGCCCTTCATAAAGAGAATTGAGAATCACATGTCCCGAAATCACACCCATTTTGGATATTTAAATGGTATGTTAGATATCTCTCTCCTCGACCTTGATCTCGACCTCAAAATATCACCTCATTAATCACCAACATTGTCCACTATCACAATAAACAAACTTACAATTCACACCGATAGCTTCTCTCTCTCTCTCTCTCTCTCTCTCTCTCTCTCTCTCTCTCTCTCTCCAACACCACTCTGATATCTCCACCTCCACCTCCACCTCGCTTCACTGCAAAATGGCAAGGACAAATAGTTTCTTGGAGCTTGGTGCCAAGAGGGAGGATCATGAACAATGAGTTAGAGAAGATCTTTTCTTGGACGCTTAGAGAGAGTGCCCCAACATTGATAAACAATACCCCTAGTTTTTTGTTGCTAAACACCTCGCACCATATTACACTCTTGGCATCATTATGAAATTTCATGTCTTGAAATTCAGAGGACTTCATCAGTTCCTTCTCAAATTTCTCATAGACATCCTCAAATACAACCCTTGAAAAGGAGCACTGAGACTTACATCTCCTGAAATCACACCCATTTTGGCTAGTTAAATGGTAGGTTAGATCTCTCTCTCCTGGAACTTGACCTCGACCTCAACGTCTCACCTCATTAATCACCAACATTTTACACTATCACAACAAACAAACTTACAATTCACACTCATAGATTCTCTCTCTCTCTCTCTCTCTCTCTCTCTCTCTCTCTCTCTCTTATCTTCTGGTATTTATAGAGATTTCTAACAGAACACAAAACACACATATGTAAAGTTGTGTATGTATGAATCATTTCTATTTCTTTCACATCTCTTGATTTTTCAAGAATTCTAATGTTGTATAGATATGAACTATTCTTAACCATCTACTTATAATGACGCTCTATGCAACATAAAACTTATGTTAAATTATCTTACCATGTGATCTATAGTTTTTTCCAACACAAGTTATTTTTGTAGATTTTCTATGATGGATCAATCTGACATTTCTGACATCATCAGACTTGGACTCAAACTTTGATATGATTTTTTACACTAGCAATTGTATAGCTATGCAAAATTTCCAAGGCTTCGAAATTTAGCCTTTATAACCATTAGCTAGAAAAATATTTGAAAAATGTTGTATGATATGATTATTTTTGTGAATATATACGATTTTGTAGACATGTTATATGATTTTGTAGATGTACTATATTATCGATCCAACTTCTCTACACACATCAGTCTAAAACTTGTATTCATGTTTTGACATCATAGTTATATACAATGTAAGTTCCTTAGAAGAAGGGTTAGGTGTGAAATCTATAGCTGATTTCGTCTTTATATGTTTAGTGTTTTCGATTGTTCTAACCTATAATCATATTAAAAGTGATTATATGTTAGAATGAAAGATTTAATTATAACTCGAAAATATAATATATTCTATGCAAGGGAAAATAATAAACAAATGTGTCTCATTCATTACACAACCCCGTCGTTAGAAACTAGTAATCGACGACCTTATTTTTAATTGCTTATTGCAAGATGGAAGAGCCCCCTATTACTCAATAGCAACAATATACATTGAATAGTAAAATCATTCAAATTCAAATGAAGAGTAATTATGACGAGCACCTTAGCAATTAATCAATAATGAATCTAAGGAACACCCATAAATAATATTATTCTATTATTTTCAAATCAAGTCCTTGCATAGAGACCTTGTCGTACTTTACCTAAAAATTTTCAAATCAAATCCATGTACACATGGATTTTCGTACTGTGCCTACCTATTTCAGTGTACATAATATTGAGTTTTCAACATTGTGATTTATTATAGGCCCTTCAACTTCAACGTCTCATTAGATTCAAATTTCAAACAAGAGCATGTGCTTTTTTACATTTATAGGGCACCCGTGTTGACATAATAATGTTGTCTAAAGATATATCATATTATATCAATCACAACATATATTGATATTTATCAATGTTTATTACATTGATAACTATTTATATTTTAGAATTTAAGTTAGACTAACCAATACTCTTTTCCTAAATTGTAAGAGCATGAGACAAGCGTACTATCAAGATTGATACATAGATAACTAGATATATCTTGTTCATGGAACTTAACTTGTGGCCTATTGTTTACCAACTACAAGTTAGTGTATGAAATCTCCTAGTTTGTGAGACAAGGGAGTGATTGAATTAAAATATGGAAGTTTCCATACTCTAGCTCACTCAAGATTTGGAAAGAGTAACACATTCATGATAATACAACTTGTTGCTATAAGAATAACAAGAATGTAGTCTTTAATTCATAGTGAAGATGATATTTATATATGGTAAAAACATTAATAATTTTTCATGGTGCAACTATATATATTCCCAACCATGAGAACCTCTCCATGTTGTCCAATGAATTGCACCATGTGGATACCTAAACTCATGAGTCAAGGCCAGCCCTCAGACCCGGTGGTAACAAGAGGAGTACGACCAGCCACCGTAGTCGTACAGGAATTTTATGGGGTGCGGTATGCTTTCCCGCACCTCCCCCGCAAGAATTGAAACCGAAAACTCATGAGCCAAGGCCAACCCTCAGACCCGGTGGTAACAACAAGAGTACGACCAACCACCGTAGTCGTACAGGAATTTTCTGGGGTGCGGTATGCTTTCCAACACCTCCCTCGCAGGAATTGAAACCGAAAACTCATGAGCCAAGGCCAGCCCTCAGACCCGGTGGTAACAACAGGAGTACGTCTAGCCACCATAGTCGTACAGGAATTTTCTGGGGTGCGGTATGCTTTCCCGTACCTCCCCCGCAGGAATTGAAACCGGACTTCTATCACGGTCGACCATCAAACCTCCATGTTGCCCAGCCATTCCTACCTCTAACCATGAGGTTTGAACATGAGACCTCATGAGGACTAAACCTCACAGAGACCAAATGAGCTACACGTCATGACTAACTAACTAACTAACTATATATATATATATATATATATATATATATATATTATGGAAATATCCTATGTTAAAACGTAGGGACCACCTTAAGTAAAGTAACGAATCTGACACGACAACTTAAGAGGTCGGGTTTGAAAAACCCTGCACCTCTTTTCGTCATCCATTAATCTAATAAATAAGTGACAAGTATATTTATATGCTAAAGGCGTTTTTTATCTACACCAATATAATTCTAACACGTGTTCTTGTCAATGGTTAAGTGTTGAATTTAAGTCAGCAACCATGTAGAAATTCATGTGCCTTGTTCCCATTTGTCTCCATACTCATATTAAAGTATCCTCTGTAGATATCTCCTTAACTCACTCGGACAAGCCAAATCATATAAATTTATTAGAAAAAAGACAAATTGATTGGGCCAAGAAACATGGCTATAAGTATGCACACCTTGGTGCTATTAATTTAGGCCTTGGTCCCCTCATTCGCCCCTATCTTCCTGTGTCATCTCTTTGTGTCGTTGTAGATACATGTCATACTCAATTTGCAAATGCTATCATTGGTGGCTTTACATCCCCTCTCCATGATGGTCCAGCCTTTGGTACCATTTTCCCTGAATATAGTGTAAGCCTCGATGATCCGCACATTTATGATTTGCTTAAGGCTTACATTCTCCCGCAGGGTTTCTCCATTATGACTGGTTCTAAAATTATTCAGCTTAAGAGTTTAGTCCGTGTCCGTTTTGGGAATGATACCATCCCTCCACTCCGTTCCCATGTCCATCAGAGCTCACACTTGCTCAGCGTGGTGAAACAAGACAAATCAAAGCAAGCTCAGCCAGTTACTTTTGACTGGACATGAATTAATTATCCCAGAAATTGGGAAATCCGTTATAATGAGCTTAGAAATGTAGATGCAGCTCGAAATGCTTTAACAACTCGGCCTCTACAATTTAACAGAAAAACCAGCTCATTCAGATATTCTGATCCAGATTCTACACTTGCCCCTGCTTTCTCCCTCCTTCCCAGATATTCTTCTGTTTCTTCTGCTCAGACTAACAGAAGAAGTCTTCAAATAAATCCTTCTATTTCTCTACCAGATTCTACCTCTTTTATAGGCCTTAATGATAATGAACATAGAGGACAGCATCAATATTGTCCAGCCTGTAGAAAGACTCTCCAAAGATTACAACATCAAAGACAGGGACCCAGTTTAGGAATGTTTACCCTTCCTAGACAAAATAGTGCTATTGAAGCGTCAGTACAAGGTCGTAGATATTTCTATCCAGGAAGAAATCTGCCAGACACACCCTTCAGACAATTCTCTTCTGATGGGAATGTGAAAAAAGAATATCTTCCCCATAAATCCTCTAGAGCAGATGAATCTGTCTCTGATGAGATTAAACTGGCAAATTGGGGAAATTTCCAACATAAACTGACTGCTCAAAATCTAGACGACATGGCTCTAGATTTATTACAGATAAAAAGCACAATCTTGGAAGAAAAAGATAAGGTCTCCATGATTGAAACAAAAATGGATCTAATCAATCATCTTCTATCAGATTCAGAAGAGATCAAGACTGATGTTTCTAAAGCAACAGAAAATATAGAAAAGAGATTGGTCAGAATTGAAGAACTCATAATTCAGACCAGTGAGCTGAAGAAAAGAGTTCTGCAGGTAAGCCCTATGGCTTTTGCATTAGCCACTAAGGGATATGAGAAGAAGACCACTGAACAGAAGTTAGAACGGAGTTTTTCATTTGGTATGTTCAGTGCCCAAGAAGGACAACAAGAAGAAGAAGACAACAGACCAGAGTTTAACTTTGGTCAAGATGAAGCGGACTTAGAAGAAGTCCAAGAATGGATAGGACTATTTAAGTCCTTTAAACCATCCCTTGAGCCGAAATACCTTCAAATGTTGTCAGCCCAGCCTAAAGTTGAACCTTCCAGTTCACACCAGTCGTTGTTTTTACCTGACACCTCTATGCCTTCTGCATCAACCGCTCCACAGTTTAATACAAACTTTGGTGTCAATTCTATAAACAACATTATTACCCAGATGCCAGAACATCCAGTATTGAATATCCAGTGTCAATCTAGAGATGAACTCAAAACTGCTATCACTTTGTTATTTCACTGGACCATAGCACAGAGAATGAAGAATTCCTCTCTGACTGGACAATATCTAGGGAGTCTATTAGTTGCAGGATTTTCCGGTCTTACAGCCGACTGGTGGCATTTCCTTCCTCCGGAAGCACGCAATGAAATGCTTAGTGCAAATGATGCTGACCAACAAATTTTAAAGGCTGTTGGAAAACAATTCCATGGTGAAGACGAGTTCGAAGAAACTGATCATTTAGCTTCATTATTCATGTCAGCTCGGCTCTGTAATCTTTCTCAAGCCGAAGCTTATTTCTGCTATATGTAGAAGCTACTCATCTCATCAGGGAAAGCCAATGATCCCGCATATTTAAAGCACTATCTGTGTAGCTTTCCTGGTCATGTTCCTGACGCTCTAGAAAAATACATAAAAGATAAGAACATAAATTATAAAGATCTTTCTATAGCAAAATTCCATCATCATATTCTTGAGACCTGGCAGGAACATTGTCTTGAGAAAAGAGTATCGAAAGATTTTAAAAGGCATCAGGATATGATCACTCCTTCTTTTTGCAAAAGCGTTGCTCAGATGCCTGATTGGGGTTGTAGTGCACACAACCGAGGACATTTACAGAGCTTCTGTAAGCGTCATAGTAAAAATAAAAAGAAACGGTTTTATTCCAGTGAGCCAAGGTATCATTATCCTCATAAACCCTTACAGTTTGACAGAAAGCAAAAATCCAGGTATGTTAAACCTTCTACGAAGAAGGCTCCCCGTAAGTTTGTTAAGCGTCGTCCTTATCAAGCTGATAGTAAAGCCTATTTCCTCTGTGGTAAACCTGGTCACTGGGCAAATAAGTGTCCTAAGAAGAAATCAAATCCCAAGCTTGCAGCTTTCTATGACAATCTGTCCTAGATGGTGGGATAAACCAGATGTCGATGAAACACCATCCGGTGAAGTTTTGTTTCTCCCCTATGAAGACTCTGATTCTTCCAGCGAATCAGACCCTGAGTTTCAGCCTGCCTTGAATAAATTTGCTCCTTCCTCCTCCTCTGACGAGTTTGAGTCCAAACCAAATTTGGGGGGGTATGAATTCCCTGAATTCAATTTTTCTCTTACTATGCTTTCTTTCTCTCAGCACCAGCAAATAGAAAAGCAGATTGCAGCAATATATATGCAGCTCTCTGATATAGAGCCATATCAGTACCAGAAAAGAGCAATCCTCAGAGATGAGAAGAAGCAATTGCTCAGATAGCTTGAGCAATCTAAAGGAAAAGAGAAAGTTGAATATGTAACTTCTCTGTCTTATAATCCTGCTGATCTTTACCAGAGCTACCCAGAAGGACATGAAGACAGGAAGAGATTCAAAATGGATAAAGAATCCAAGTTAAAGTTACAGATAAGAGAGAAGCGGCAGCAGCTGAAGCAACTCTGTGCTGAAATTGAAGACTTGAAGAATGCAGTAAAAATAATTCAGACAGAGCGAGATCAGTCTTCAGACGAAGACCTTAGTAAGCACTATGAGAGTGCATTGAGCACTGAAAGTCCTAGGAGAAGAGAACCTTCCCCTAAGCCAAGCCTCTCTATGCTTTTCGGTCCTAAAGTGTATATTCCTGTACAGTTCCATCCTTGTGAATATAAACCTTATTTTTTAAGTTGCATGATTGATTCAGGATGCCAAGTTAATCTACTATAGAGGTTCTGCCTTACCTCCTTTTTATTGGGAAAAAAATCTTGATGGTCGTTCAGCCATTAATGGAACCCCTGTCCCATTGCAGGCCAAAGCTGAACTTTTACCTGTTAATTTTAATGGCATTACAGATAAGCTAACTGTATATAGATTAGATATCCTGAGTGATGACTGTGTTTTAGGAGCAGAGTTTCTTCACAGAGTCAGCCCTTACTCTGTAGATCATAGAAAAAGAACTTTCAGCTTTATCCTAAATAACCAGTATGTAACTTTACCTATTTCTTTTCAGTCTATTCCTAAGTGTAAAATGCTTGAGTCGAAACCTGTATGTACCACTAACACGGCTCGGCTTATGAAAATGGATAGATGCAAAGCCTTCTCAGATATTAATGGAGAAAAGGTCTTAAAAGACATTTTTGAGAAGTTAAAGAGAGAGCGCTGCTCAGATATCCCAAATGCATTCTAGACTAGAGAGAAATATTTCATTTCTCTCCCCTATGATCCTCTACAAATCATAAAGCCGATGAAAGGCACTTATGTCGCCAACAGAAAGACAGTTCTGTGACTCCGAAATTAAAGAACTGTTATCCAAAGGCTTAATAGAGCCCTCAAGGAGCCCCTGGGCATGCAGAGCATTTGTAGTCAATAAACACTCTGAGCGGAAAAGAGAAAAACCTAGATTGGTTCTAAATCATAAGCCGCTCAATGCTGCTTTACAGAAAGTAAGGTATCCTCTTCCAGATAAAGCCATCCTGTTGCAGAGAATTACACGTTGGATGATTTTTAGTAAATTTGATTTGAAGTCTGGATTTTACTAGATTGGTTTAAAATCTGAAGATCGGTTCAAGACAACATTTGTGGTCCCTCACGGACAATACCAGTGGAAAGTGCTGCCTTTTGGTATTAACAATGCACCTTCTAAATTCCAGAAAAGAATGGAAGATATCTTTCGTGATTACAGTTGGACATTAGTTTTTATTGATGACATACTCATCTGTTCAAAAAGCCTACAAGAACACCTGAAGCACTTGCAGAAATTCCATGAGTTAGTCTTTAAGCATGGGTTAGTCCTCTCCAAGCCAAAAATGGAGATAGGGAAAACTGAAATCGAATTTCTTGGTTTCAAGATTCAAAAGGGACAAGTAATACTCAAAGATCATCTCCTTCAATGTTTCAGTCGATTCCCTAGCGAAATTTTGGATAAGACCCAGTTGCAGAGATTCCTTGGATCTCTGAACTATATCAGACCTTTCTATAAAGGCCAGGCCGCTGACATCTTTATTTTGCAGCAGAGATTGAAGAAGCATCCTCCAAGATGGTCAGCCGAGATGTCTGCAGCAGTTCAGAAGATAAAACAGAAAGTTTTGGAACTGCCGCCATTATCTCTGCCAACCAGAACTGGTAGCTTGATAATAGAGACAGATGCCTCATCTCAAACATGGGGTGGTGTGTTACTTGAAGCTATAGATGGCAGAGAAAATATCTTTGGTTACGGATCGGGTTCCTTCAAAGCAGCAGAGCTAAATTATCCATCAAGCCACAAGGAAATACTGGCTGTCAAAAAGACAGTCCAACATTTTATTCTGTTCTTGAAACCAGTAAAGTTTATCATTAGAACAGATCTTAAGATAATGCCTGGTATTCTCAAAAATGAAAGTTTAATGGCTGAAAATAACAGTAGGATACTGAAATGGTTTTTATGGCTTAGTAATTTTGATTATGAGATTATTTACAAACCCGGGTATCTTAATTGTTTGGCTGATATGTTAACCAGAGAATCAGCTCAAAAGCAGCCTCTAGCCTTGAACATGTTTTCTACAGGCGCTTCCAGTTCAAGCTCCAGATCAGGCCAAGGAAAAGCCCCAGAAATCCAGCCCAAGACCTCCATTCTTCCAACACCAAAAGGAGGACTCTATCTGTACCCTTGGGAAGATGTCCTACCAGAAGAAGTGCGAGTCAAACTTCTGGAGTAGATGCCACGTGATGAAGCTGAACGGTTTTTAGAACTCTGCACCATTCAGCGTATCCAATCTTCACCTTTGAAACTGGAGATATTGGAAAGATGGGAGAAAGGTGCGTTCCTAAGCTTTCATTAAGCCAAAGAAAAGCTTGTCAAAGATCGTGATGTCTGGATAGACTGCAACCCAGAGAAAGAAGGAGAAGTCTGGTATGTTGATCTCAGCGAAGGTCGGCTCTCCTGGCAGACATACAACTTTATCTTGCAGTTTTGTAGAGAGTAGGGGAAGATCGTCATTTGTGTTGATCCTGCTAATTTGAGAAATAAAGAATGGACATGATGGACTGAGATACTCCTGGATCACTTTTGTCCAAGAGTAGACTGGGAAAACAAACGTGCTAATTTTATAGCACATATGGAAGCGGATATGCAAGTAGCAGATCAGAACCATCAGTGGTTCAAATTCCTACTAATCCATGAAGGTGGATCCTATAAAAAGCTAGACCATGAAATTTATGTTACACAGAAGTTCATCATGAAGGATGAAAAGGGTAAACAAAAACATTCTAAAATTATAACTCGGCAAATGCCACTTAATTACCGAGTTGAATCTCATTTTAGAAGTGAATATTTATATGGCTCAAATCCCTTATTTCATGGCTTTGACATAGAGCGATGCTTCGGAGATCAGCTCTAAAATCCGCCTGAATTTGTTGAACAACCGCCCTATATGACCGATGATCAATTTTATTATGACTCTGATGGAGATGCTCCATTAGGTTGTACCTGTGGCGGAATAGAAATCGACGACCACTATGACTGTGCCTGTTTTCAAGGACGAGACGACTATGATTAGCTGGAAGCAGCAGTGGGCCGCATCCGAAGGCTGAGTGGGCCAGCTTTGCCCCACATTGTTTCCGACGTGGGCCGGATTAAAGCTCCACATTGTAATAGTTAGGAATAAATTGTCGTGGGCCAGTATTGCTCCACCTTGTAAAGTTTGTCGGAGTCTGTCCATCATAAAAGAAGATTCCGGGTCCCCGTAATGGCACTGGCTAATTAAGGGATGAGATAACGACAGTGGTTGTCCCCACTTGTCGCCCCGACTGATTCGGTTATGACCTATAGTTGTCAGTCTCGGTTACCGGATCTACCGATTCACCTGTTAATGTCAATTGATGCCTACCGGCTCACTGGTAGAAGATTCTATAAATAAAGGCCTCGAGCCTCATTTCATTCATAGCAAGTCTGCATTGAGCAAGTAGTCCGCTCTGCAAGTCTAGAGTCTGTGGTCGTTGTATTGAGCAAGTAGTCTGCTCTGCAACTTTGAGTCTGCGTCTGTATAGAGAGTGTATGCTCTGCGTCTTGGCCTTGCGCTATAAGAACGCATCAGAAACTCAAGTATGTGAGTAGAGTTTGTAACAGGCGAGTATGCTCTGCGGGTTGGCGTAAAGCTATAACACTGCATCAGAAAGTTCTGAGTATTATAGCATTGAGTCTGTAACAGGGTGTATGCTCTACATCTTGGCCTCCGAGCTATAAGATCGCATCAGAAGCTCTGCTAGGTTGTTTTAAGTCGCAGTGACGACCTTCGCAGTCCGAAGGCGATCTGCATATAAGTCTGTAATCATATATCTGAGTCTGTAATTGCTGGAAGATCTGTTAATATAAAAGTATATGATGCATGTATGACTATGGAAGTTAACTGTTGATCGATCGCTGGCAGCTCTTAGGTTATAAGAGCGTAAATGGTTGAGCTCCTCTTATCGTTGGTGTGATTTCCATAAAGATGAAACCATTAGATAGTAGCTTGTTATTGTATTGTTTGGTTTTAATGGCGAATATAGAAAAGACAACGCCTTCCAGCAAAATCTGAATAGAGTTTTGGAAGCACAGGTGAGGAACGTTATTCCGTGTGGATTCAATACTTCCAGCATCATTGTTAACGGGAAAATCAATAATGGTTATGTTTATGGGCTTGTCCAGTGAAGGTGAGATTTGACTTCCTCTGATTGCAAACATTGCACATCCATTTCCATGGAAGATTTGGTCATAAAATCAGGCCGGAGTTCTTTTGCGCTGATTCAACTAGACCACAGCTTTTTACGTTACGGCAGTCAGTTTTTACCACAATTATAGTAACGTTTACAATGGCAAGAATATCTATGTTTTCGGACCTGAAATCACCAATCAGCCACAACACTTCATGAATGATGTTAAAGTCTTGGTCTCAAAAATTACAGCTAAAGCTAAGCAGAGTCCCAAACGTTTTGCTGCAGATTCAGTAACATCCCCTCATTCAACGGGGTATATATACAACATAGGGCAGCGCATCAGAGATCTGCTGCAGAAAACTTGCAAGTTGCGGTTAGTGGCTGACTTGAAATCACCAATCAGCCACAACACTTCATGAATGATGTTAAAGTCTTGGTCTCAAAAATTAAAGCTAAAGCTAAGCAGAGTCCCAAACGTTTTGCTGCAGATTCAGTAACATCCCCTAATTCAACGGGGTATATATACAACATAGGGCAGCGCATCAGAGATCTGCTGCAGAAAACTTGCAAGTTGCGGTTAGTGGCTGACTTCTGCCTCGTCAAAAATATAACTCAAGGCGGAGCAAAATTCAGCTCTACAAACTGCTATTTGTGTTACAAGGTTTATCCATTTTTCAACACTTCCATTATTCCCTCGTCGCTGCAATGGCAAATCTCCTATAGCGGGTATAGATTTTCACATGGTTTGCAATGGCAAATCTCCTATAGCGGGTATAGATTTATGATACAGAAATTTACTTTTGGTGAGCTAAAAAGCACAGGGAACTATATTACTTACATATTTAAAATGTTGTGTTAGATTGTCTTGTTAATAAGACAATTTGTTTAAAATGTTGTGTTATATTGTCGTGTTAATAAGACAATTTGTTAGTTAGTGCTCTTGTCAAGGAATACTTTAAATATCATATAGAAACTAAAGGAATTTTTCGATCACAACTATTATCATTTTTTAATGTGATGTTGTCATTTTTTATTGATTTGAGATTACATGGCAATGGGTGTCTATATTTGCATAACTCTCTTTCTTTCCTTTTCCACCAGTTATATCGTTTATACACCTAAGCCATATTTACATCTTTGTAAGCCATATTTACATCTTTGTAATAATATATTTACATTTATGTAATATTAATAACATCTAATATATAGATAATATATTTAGTAATAGAGTTAATAAAAAAAACTTGTAGAAAGACTTGGTTTTATATGAGCCAAGGCTTAATCTTAGTTTATAATTATATATATTATTTATATATTTAAATTTTGATTACGTAGATATCTAAGAATTTTTGGGTGGACTATTATCTATGCTTTTTCATTCATGGACGAGAATGGGCCAAGTGTACTATGAACATTGATTTTAGGGTGGTTGTCCAAAATTCATAATTAACAATTTCAAACAAATAAAAAATGGCTTAGTTAACATTTGATAAGTACAGTTTGTAATAGTTGGAAAAGTTAAACTTCAACTTCAACTATTCGGTTCTTAGATACAACTATGAGCTTGACTCCATTGATGATACAACTATTAGCTTAACTTCAACTATAATCATGACTTTTAAACTGTAATTGTTGATATATTAACTTCAACTCTAATCAGGACTATATTGGATACCTATTAGCTGAACTATTAGATACACCTATTAGCTTAACTCCAATGATTCTACCACTATTAGCTTAACTTCAACTCTAATCGAGATTGTATTGGATAACTATTAGATTAATTGTTTGATAACTATTAGGTTAACTCCAATAGTGATACACTATTGAATTAAAATTAGATGAACATGGTAGTTAAAACGTGGTAATAACAAACTCTTAGATGAACTTGTAGTTGTTCTCTACTGACTTAGAAACTTGTTATTAACTTATTTTATAAATAGATATATTTGTTATTAATTATTAAGATGGTTTATGTAAATTAGGTGATCGAAAATTTATCAATACTTCTTTATATTTCATTATAAAGTATATAAAAAATTATGTCGATGGTAATTTTAAAAGTAAAAACAAAAAACTACATCATTTATATAAATAATTAAATTTAAATAGTTATGTTAAAAATATTTTAAAATATAATATTTTTTTTGTAAATAAAAGCTTATATTACTGTCGAATTCAAAAGTACAAAATCTCCACCAGCCTGGGAGCCATCAGAAGGCCCCACTTACAATCTAATACACTCCTTCACATATGTAGCTTTCCTTCCCAAAATGAGGGAGATCCCCACCATAGCAGGGTTCAATCCCGAAACTAAAACCCCTAACTCGAAGATTAACCTGACTAACAATACCTATTTCTATTGATAGAGACATAAAATCAAAACTAGAGGGAATTGACATAACCCGAGACAAACATCATGGATGAAGGCCGGTGATGGGAACGCTTTGGCTTTGCCCCGATCCATCCCCTTGCTACTGATGAACTCCTTTAGACCCCTTGAAGCTCCGACTGCCAGGCGACCGACTAGGGCTACTGTCCTGAAGTTGCTCCATCCCTGGGTGGTAGAGGAAGATGCCCAGTCGCTTTGCAATTTGGTCCACCTTTCGATGCATCAGGCAACAATCTACACTCTGGTCATTGAGATTTCTGAGCACCTCCCATCCCTCCACATGGTGCTCCTTCCATGCTTGAAGAGGCTCTTTGTCTCCCTCATCCTTGGCCTCATCCTCCTTCTTGGCCTCCCAGTTGAGCATCACATGCGTGACCATGTTCATAATGACCCAATACAACATTATCAAGCGATCATGGGTAGAAGCCCTTCCCGTGGCAGAGCCTGGGTCTACCACCCAATATTCAACCTCTGACCTAACTTCCTCAATCAACATCATTTTGACTTTCTTCCATAAATATTTTTCCATTCTCTTGGTAGCTCTACGAGCCTCAAGGGGGATGCGGTCTTTGAAGAATTTTGTCATCGTTTGGACTCAGAGATGTGCTCAAGTTGTGCTCCCCCTGCCTCTCTTGGCCACCTCCTTCTCCTTCTCACAAGCCAAAACTAAAGAATCACTTTCACAAGACTTCCCACATCCACCCTAAGGATCCATCATGTTTTTCGGTCGTAAACTATTTACTGAGCCTCTTTGATTTTCCCCTGAAGTCTCCCTACTCATGATGATCAATACAATATCAAACTCCTTCCACACAAGGTGGGTGGTGAGCCAAACAACCACACCATTATTAATAGGAAGGGATCCCTTCTCCACCTTAACGGTCCTGAACCTGACATCAGTTCCCCTAATCTAGTAATCATCCCTCCCCGTACTCAGCACGAGTTGAAACATCATGCCTATCATCATATCCGAATCTTGTTCTCTCATAAAATCTGTCCCACTCTCCCTTCTCCGCCGAGAGCCGTACTCATAGTTAATGGGCTGAGGACTAGCATGGATTTTAATGTGCATTCCCTTCATAACTACACATGGATATGATCGAGTTTCATGGAGGGTTCCCTCCTAACCCTGTCACCCACATAATTATCCCTCGTATCAACCTCCATCTGTCCGTTCATGTTGACATCTTACTAATCCAACTGTCGGAATCTTGGAACCCATTGAGCCACCCCAAAAGCCTCCAGTCGTCCCATCCTCCAGTCTTCGCTCTCCCCAGTTCCAATGTTTGCAAGCATGTCCGCAACTTGGTTTGCTTCCCTTCTAACGTGGTGAAAGGAGATCATCGGTTGCGTGAAGACCAAGCTACGGAGGGTCTCCAACTGACTTTCCAAGCGCCAGCTAGACGAAACCTTCTTCGTTGTCCTTCTGTTGGCTAGCTGCTTTGCCATATGGATGAGGATGTTCGAGTCCCCTTCCACCATTGTTGGGACTCACCCTTCCCTCAACACCATACTAAGACCCTACAACAAGCCTTCGACCTCCACAGATTTGTTTGTGTCAAAACCAATCGACCCGTAGTAAACATGAATAATTTCCTCTGTCGAATTTCTACAGATTCCCTAGAAACTAGCTGCCTCAGGATTGCCTTTCGCTAGCCCATCAAAATTTAGCTTGAAAACCAATGGAGGCGAAGGAGACTAGGAGGAGGGGCTAGAAACTATGCACACTTTTAGCCTCTGACGCATCCCGTTAAGAGTTCCTCTGGTTAATCCCCAACCCTCCGTGATTATAAGCTCAGAGGCGTTGAATTCTTTATCGTCCCTTTTCCATTCCATACTGCGAATTGTCTCAACGAGGTTTGAGCAAAGGTTCTTTCATACTTCTTCTGTTGTGTGTTGCTTATCTTAGAAAATCCGGCCATTCTTCTCCTTACAGGCCACCCACAGGACCTGGCCAGGAAATGATTTCCACAGAGTGCATAGAATGTAGTTTCTGAAGGCTTTACGATGCCATTCCCTCAGGGTTTGGCTCGGGTCTCCTCTGCACCTATTTATTTTTCTGAAAGCTTAAGCCCCCCTAACCCAGAGTTCCAATGCAAACGTGCAGGAGTTCAATGGGTAGCTTATGCTCTCCTCTTGGCCTTTGTAGAGAACGCACTGTGATGGGCCTAGGATTCCTCTACGTTTCAAGTTTTCCCCTGTTAGAATCCTGCGGTGGGTTACTAACTAGCAGAAGGTTGCAACCTTTGTCCAAGGGTTGGTTCTCCATATCTTTGTCCATATCAAATCCTCTTCTTCCTGTCTTCATTTCTGGATATTGTAGGCCTCCTTTATGCTGAACAAGCCTTTTTGCGTGTATCCCCATCGTAATATGTCTTCCCTGTAGCTATGCAAAATGCATCGCTCTTGTAGTTCCGTTTTGAAGGCATGGATATCCTCCTCTGAAATCCTCTCATCCCCTCCGATTGGGAGATCCCACTGTCTTTGGTGTTCCTGAATTCCCTCCTCCCAGTAGTAGTAGACCTTTGTCCTGCCTTCCGCCATTCCCCTAGCTAGAATGTGTTGCCACCTCATATCATTCCATAACTTCGGGAATTGGTTCTAGGAGTCATCCCAGAAATTGGCTTCCTTTCCCGCTTTGACCTCACAGAAACTGTGCTCCTGGACTATCTTCCGCCCAGCTAGTGCCTTCATCCAGATGTGAGATCTTGGTGGTTCCTCATTAAATCTTATCAACTGGGATTTTGGTTGACCCCTCACATATGTTATGTGCCAAATCTTGGCTCATGGATCTTGCAAGTAGTTGAACCATCTCCACCATATTTTAGCTCCTTGGACTTCCCCCATAGCTTCTGGGTCCCTCAAGCCCAGACCGCCTTTTTCCTTCCTATCACATATTTTCTCCCAGCTAACCAGAGAAAATTTCTCCTTTGTCTCTCTGCCTACCCAAAGGAAATTTCATTGAATACTCCTAATCTCCTAGATGATGACCTTGGGTGTCGACATAATAAAGAAGAGGTACACTGACATAGCTTGAAGGACCAATTTTACCAATAGAAAACGACTGGGAAAGTTCAGGGGTTTGAGGACCCATATTGATAACCTACCTTTGATCCTGTCAATGAGGTCTTTCCAATAATATTTTTTGATGGTCCATTTTCCCAAAGGCACCCCCAAATACTTGGAGGGGAAGGAATCTTTGGTGAAGCCCAGGATTCTAGTGATATTTCTTTGCATTATGGGAGCAGTATTTAGAAAAAAACCCTGGGATTTCGTAGCACTGACTGCAGGCATTGATTCCTTAGCAAAGAGCATTAAGCTCTTCTTGAAGGCTCGGGCTTGTTGGACTGAACGGTGCCCCATCAACATCGTGTCATCCATGAATTGCTGGTGTGTCTGTTTCTCCATGCCTTCATGGAATGAAATGCCCCAAATTCCCCCCTCATCTACTTGGGAACGGATGAGCTTTCTTAGACCTTCCTCCATTAGGACAAATAGGAAAGGTGAGAGAGGATCTCCCTGCCTTATCCCCCGGGTAGGGGAAAATACCTTCGTCGGGGAACCATTCAACAGTATTGAGAAAAAAGGGGTGGTGACCATAGCCATAATCCATTCCACCCAGGCTTCGTTGAATCCATACACCCTTAGCATCTTTTCCAAGTATTTCCAGTTAAGTTTGTCATAGGCCTTGGCTATGTCTAGCTTGATGAGCATTCCCGGCTTCCTGGAGCTTTTCAAAGAATGAATATTATCATGGACAACGATGATGCCATCCATGATTTTCCTTCTTTCCACAAATACAGACTGTTTTGGACTGATCGGGTCTGGGAGAAGGGGTTTTAGGCGATTTGCTATCACTTTGGAGATGATTTTATATATCACATTGCACAGGGCTATGGGTTTAAATTTATCTAGGGAGTTGGCTCCCTCTCCCTTCAAAATCAAAGAGAGGAAAGTGGCTTTGAAGGCTTTTAGGACCCCTCGCTTGCTCCTTGATTCCTCTATGATTTCGCAGACTTCCTCCTTGGTCAAATCCCATAAGAAGTGGAAGAAGTTGGATGTAAAGCCATCCATACCAGGTGCCTTCCCCTGTGCCATTTGGTTCACTGCTTCTTCAACCTCTTGGATAGATATAGAATGGTTAATCATCTCATTATCCTCCTTGGTCTCCCTCCTGGGATGAGATTAGTGATCCAGGAAATATCTCAATCCCTGTCATTTTTTTCCTCAGTCATGATTTCCTTGAAGTAGCTTATTATTTCCTCATCAATCTCCCCTCTAGTATCCACCTGGGATCCATCTGATTTCTTGATTTTATGGATCTTGAAACTTAATCTATTATGCACCATAGAATTGTGAAAGAACTTGGTGTTCTTTTCTCCCTCCTGTATTCATTTGACTCTGGACTTCTGCTTCCAGAATATCTCTTCCTGTCTCTCTCTAGCATCAAGTTGTATGAGGAGATCTTTTTCTCCCTCCTTCATTTCCATGTCCCAACCTAAATCCATGCCCTTTTGTTGGAGTTGGTCAATGTCTTGGAGAAGCCTTTTTTGTCTTCAAAGATGTTGCCAAAATCTTCCTTGTTCCATGTACTACAACAAAAACTGGATTTAGCATTGAATTTAGTGCCGCATTTTAGTGTAATTTTTTCTCAATTGTGGTGAACAATCTGGCGCTAAACCTAGCGCTATTGTACATTTTAATAAAACGCCGTCTATTGCATCTTTTTTTCCATCCTTTTTAACATCCATTTTTGTGTCCAATTTTTTGCATCTTTTGTTACGCCTTTATTTCCACCCAATTTTGCAACTTCTATTGCATCTTTTTTTGCATCCTTTATTACATCCTTGTTTCCACCCAGTTTCACGCTCAGTTTTGCATCCAATGTTGCGTCTTATATTGCTCCTAATTTTTCATCAAGTCCTGCACCCAATTTTGCACCATGTTTTGCATAAAATTATTTTTCCAATTCTGCATCTAACGTTGCATCTAGGTTTGCATCCAATTTTCAGCCCAATGTTGTGTCTAGTTTTGCATCCAATTTTGCTTATAATGTTTCATCCCCATTTGCATCTAATTTTGTATCTTGTTTTACGTCTTTTTTTGTATCCATGTTTGTGCCTAATGTTTCATCTTGTTTTACGTCTTTTTTTGTATCCATGTTTGTGCCTAATGTTTCATCTTGTTTTACGTCGTATTTTGCATCTAGGTTTGCACCTAGTGTTACATCCTAGTTGATGTTTTTTTTTGCATCTATATTTGAGCCCAATGTTGCACCTAGTTTTGTGCCTCGTTTTGCACCAATGTTTGTATCTAATATTGCATCTAGTTTTGTGTCCAATGTTGCATCCCACCTTGCATTCAATATTACGTCTAGTTTTAAATCCAATGTTTTGCCCCATCTTGCATCCAATATAGTGTCTCATTTTATGTTTTTGTTTGCGCCAAGTGTTCCTTCCATTTTTGCACCTGGTGTTACACCTAGTTTTATGTCCATCGATACACCATATTTTGTGCTCAATTAAATGTCCAATTTTACATCTAGTTAGGAGTCCACTTTTGCATCTACTGTTGTGTCTAGTTTTGGACCTAGTATTGCATCTAGTTTTTAGTCATTAATTGTGTCTAGTGTTGAGTCTCTTTTTGCATCCAATTTTGCGTTTAGTATGGCATCCATTTTTGTGTCCATATTTGCGTCTGACATAAGGTCGAATTTTGCATCCACTTTTGTGTTTAGTGTGACGTCCACTTTTACATCTTGCTTTGCATTTAGTGTTGCATCTAATATTGCATCCATCTTGCACTACTACATTTTTTACCTTTAGAAATACATTCCAATATCATTAGGGCATGGTGGAATCGAACCACCAACCTCCTGCTTGTAAAGCATGCGCTCTTCCATTGAGCTAGCACCCTTTAAGAATCGGAAAGAGGAGAAATATTAACACATAGATTTCATCATTTGTAATTCTAATAAAAGACAATAAGATCCAAATACATTCATGCTTAAAATCCAATTTATTTTTTCAACCACACTAATAAGCACAAAAATCTACCATGCACAGGAAACAAAATATCCTAAACAGTTACGCAATTTATTAAAGTGGTCCACAAAAGAGTCTTAGAGAACAACATAATGTATTCATGCATAACTAATAACCTAAACTTGATATGGACAAAGAATCAAGGATGCGTTTAAGAAATAGTTGTAGAATCCAATTGAGGATGTGTGTGTTGCTACATACATGTTGTTATTCATTGATGAGGTGATTTTGTTCAGCAATGGGATGGTAAGAGAAGAACTCATGAATGGTTACTAAAAGAATATGTCTACTATGTGTAGCAAAAAAGTTGATTTATATTTTAACAATTAACACCAACAAAGTTGATTTATATTATGTGCATTATTTATAATCTAAAAATTAGTAAGATGTCAACAGGAAATAGGATCATACTGGTTTCCACAATTGATAACGCCACAAGGAGGTAGATTATGTTCATGGGTTTCTCATCTTACTAATGATTGTTCCATCAAGAGATTCTGAAGGGGCATTCCATCACTTCATCGACATAGCTTCATGAATCCTTTGAATTTTGGGAGCAGGGGAGGAGAGGGGGGCACCTCCATGCAACATAGCTTCATGAATCAATTTAATAATAGCTAAGGAAGAGAATGTGAAATAAGAACTAACAAAAACAACACAAAACGAAAAAGAGAATAATGGGATTCAGAGTAAAAATTAGTGAAGAGACATGGAGAAGGAGTGAATAAAGGAAAATTTACATAGAAAAGAACAAATGTTTGCTTGAACTATTCAAAATTTCAAAAGGGGTTTATCAACAAACAAGCTCAAATTGAAATTTATCTCAGGCACGTTAATGAACAATTCATGAGTTCCATATTTGTGATGATGAAGACTAATTTGATTTATGGGGTTCTAAATACCGGTTGAGCTTATCGAGCATGTACGTTCATGCTTGGTAAGCCATGGCATGCATCCAATCCATGAATGATGGACAGCCCCCTCCGCTCAGAGTTTGTTGTAAGAAATTTCGTACGATGTCACCAGCACTCTTTGCCACCGTCCTGACTCCTCTCTCCATTGTCGGCCTCCGTTCACCAACTGTCCTGGTTGCCCGTTCATGCCCTTCTGTTTCATTCAGTGCCCATCGTCGTACGTCTGCCATGGTCCATTCATTTAATTCACCACCAAACGATTTCAAATTCAAACTTGGATCCCGCTCAGAGCTTCTACCTCGACATTCGTTGTAAAGGCCTCTAACTGGTGTGATGGATCTCGTCACCTCATAAGAAAATGCGCAGATGCTATAAATGTGGAGGCTTGCTATACCCTGGGCATGGTAAGCTAAGATTTTTATTTTTTAGAGATGCCAAGTTGTCAACTCATGTTTTTGCTGCTGCCCTTGTGTCTGACAATTTATTTTTGGGGGGCTTTCTGCACATTCAATTCATGGGGACTTCACTTAGTGAACCTCTCACATATCATGTGTGATCGTGGGATATTAAAGAATAACCTTAATTTCGAGAGATATTGATGCAAACTCTTTTTGTTGAAACCCCCTCCCAGTACTTAAAACCTCCTCCCCACCCATTTTTATACCTCAATCCTTATAACCCACCCTACCCACCCCCACCTTAAACCCCTCATCCCCCCAATACCTGCAATATATTGGTTCGATTTTTGATAATTTTAAAACCCACAATATGAACTAACGTGATAGTATATTGGTCAACAAGTGAAACCCCCGTGATTCAATTCTACTGCCTGCATAACAGGGGTCACGGAGCCTCTCTCTAATGGCGAAGGCTACGATTGCATCTCATGCCCCTGAATTATATTCAATGGCCATAATACAATTCAATGGGAACGTAGGTGGCAAGAAAGGCAAGGACTTGAAGGCAGGAGTGACGATGTGCGCGCGAACAATCTTTCTTGGGCACATAGATTCCCTACCCGAACTGGCCTCCCATGATGTTGTGAAACTTGTAATCCTATGACAAATTCATTGTGCATAATTGGATGTTGACACATTTTATAAGGATCAACTCAGTTTTTTAAAATGTATAGCTGAAAAAATGAGGCAAGTGGCAGAGTATCAATTTTAGAGCATTTATGGAAGATTATTCCTAGAGACGGAGTTTATCCACATTTCATTTTTGGTGCGCATTCCAGATATGAAGGAAAATATCCTACATATTCAGGTAGCATTTAAATATTTCATGAATAGATGGAAGCCAATAATTCTCAAGATCTAAAAAGATTTGTTTTATAAAAAAAAATAAGCATTCGATCAGCATCCAAGGGGTCGAATCCATCATTTTGAGAACTTTTGATAGCTTTCAAATTTTCAACGGTACTGGTGGCCTAGGAGGACAGCTCCAAATCACATATTCAAAGGCATTTGATTCCATCCATTCCAAATTCTTGCAGTAGATCATAGATTGTTTTTATTTTTGGTTCATTGTTAGATTTTTACTCACACTTCGCAATCTTCAATCGTAAGAAACAGAAAACGGCACCTTCCAGTCCACCACCACATATGCCAGACATGTCTGGGAAGCCTCCAACTTTGGCCCAAGGAAATTCTACATCATGAGCCATTTGTTTAGACAGTTATTTCAATGAAGAAAAGCACATGCCTCCTAGTTACTAAGTTGAGATCATTACCATACAAGGTTATTTAGCAGACTCTCCTCACCGTCTTTAATTTGTTTTGCTATGTTAAGCTCCAAAACTGTTATTTATGGCAGAATTCCTTATGGATATTAATCTAGGGGTTTGAGACCTGATCTGGTCTTATGGATGTGTCTCTCATCGTATTGAGACCAATATTCAGGAAAATATGAGGGAATATTATGTACCAAACAGAGATAAGGTTTTTAGTTTCTCCTTTAGAAGCTAATGAAGAACCTATATTTCTTCATCAACATCATCCCTTATCATTTTAAACAATCATTGTTCATCCATGAACACTAATCTAATCTCCATCTAAGTTTCTAATCATGGTGGGCTGAGCACAGAAAGACAATACATAAATGTATAACAAGTCTGAAATATAAAGGATTAATCTCTGCATTGACCTGCTATATACCAATGCTTGTTTTACTGAACTGTTATTTATTTATTCTTATTTTATAGCACTGTACAAAATATGTAATAGATATTTTAGATAAATATAGAAACAGTTTAGCAGTCTTTAGAGACCATATTGCTAGAGTAATCTTGTAAGGAACTGGTTCATGTTTTTTTGACAATTATATTAAATTACTATATCTGACTAAATTTATATTATGTTGATGTTCAAATATGAAGCATGTGCAGCGAGTGCCAATTTGTATCAGAGAAGGTCAAACAAAGAGCCACATATTCATGCTAAAAAGGATCCTAGTCTTATCAATTCTCAATTTATAGTAAATCGAAAAATGGAAACTTGTCATATTTCCAACATTCTTCAGAGTAGGCTTTAAGATATCTTCTTAAAATATCTCACTTGGATCTCATGCACAAAGCATCAAAATTTTACAGAGTGGCTAAGGGAAATCTTGAGCCAGTGGGAGCGAGAGGATTATAGATTGCTCAAAAAACAAAATTCCTGTCTAAATGGGACTAGGAAGAGCGCTAACAAAGTTGCAGATAGGATGATCAAATGAATGAAGGTGGAACTTTTAGAAGGCTTTGAGAAATCAAACTCCTAATTCACACATTATTGATCATAGATATGCTGAAATGGTATTTGGAAAAACTAAAACTTGATTTTGCAGGTAATCATTGAAGGAGCTACAAGTTTGAAATTAAATTTCAAATACATGGAAGCTTTCCATGTCATATGATCTTGGAATGTTGAGACAAATTCGCTGGAAAATAAATGGTTCTTCAAGAGTACAAGGTTGTGGTAGGTTGGTACTCGATTGATGGGAAGAAGGGTAACATTCTGCACTTTATGAGTCTATGAACCACAACTTTTAAGTACCATCCATGTCACTGTCAAGTCGGTGCTCATTAATTCAAACATATCAAGTAGAACATTAAGGAAGGCCAAGTACAAGAGGAAACATATCAACCTAGGAATTTTTGTTGCAAACAAATAACCTTAGTCTTTGCTCAACTTTCTATAACATAGCCTCTGTCAATATTCAAAAACATTCTGAGCCCAAAAGGAAAAACAGAAATGGAATATGGAGAAAATACCAGTTTACCATGGGACCTGTGTGGAAATCCCGAAATGAATATCCTGGGAAAAGAACTAAAAGAAGAGATAGATAGAAGCTTGGAGGAACTTGAGAGATGTTATAAACCTCTCATGACTTAATCACTCTGATGGTGGCTATAAACAGACTCCAACACTCCTCGAAATGATGACTAAGAATTCCCACATCCAAAGAAGTAAAATGGGCAAAGACTTTGAAGGTAACCAATGACAAGTTGAATCTCCTTTGGAACATCTTCAAAGTTGTTGCATTATAGGATATCCATAAAATCCTGACAACCTAATCACACTAGAAGCAACCATTGGCAAATTCCAAACCCTCCTTAGATAATTTGAACACTAAGGGCTCCATGTTTCTAGTCGTATGAGACGACTAGAAACAAGAGCAGTGTACACAACTGATAATTTGAAATCTATGTGTATTAATAAGTAATACAAAAGAGTGATGTTTATGCTAAGTCCAAATGGAAATGCAGTTTCAAATATTAACTTTCTTATGAATTTTTGTGTAGGCTGAAGGGAGAGGCAGGGAAAGAAAAAAGAGAGAGGGCTACCACTGTATATCTTCTAACCTTCACAGAAGTCATAGACCACCCATCCTTTCCCATTGCAAGGATCACAGAGGATGCCAGCTTCCGTTACTTCCCAGAATGTAAATCATGATTCATAAAATAGTTAAAAATCAATAAACTTATATGCATTCTAAATACCAATCAAGAGACAAATTCAAGTATATACTATAGTTACATCGAAAGATCACAAGTACAGTAAACAACACAAGCATGTCTGTGTATATATATGAAACACGTTCAAGTGTATACTATAGTTACATCAAAAGCTCACAAGTACAACAAACAACACAAGCATGTTTGTATATATATATGAATGAAATAAGTGCATGGGCTACAGAAAATATTGGAGAGGGTATACGAAGGACAAAATATTTAAAATTATAGTCCTTCATAAACAACTAGGGCATACTAATTGGTATCACCATTAATTGATACATATCCTTCATTGCAGGCAGCTATGGCAAAATAAGTTTATATCCTCTGTTGCATTATTAAGACACCTACTAATTTTTTCACAGAGTAGAAATAGAGAAAAGTGCTTATATATACTTACTTGTTGGGATTGAAGTGAAGATTCCTTGCAGGTAATTCTCTATGTAAAAGCAGGCCTAGAGTTGGACCATGAAAATGAGATATTATGTTGATGGATGAAGGGAAATTTAAGAGGAAGTGTTTTTCATCCTCAATGCTCATAGTCTCACAAAAACGACATTCCTTTCAGCCCATGGAATTTTAAAATAATTCCAAAGCCTTGTTTCACTTTGCAGCGCTTGAGAATTTGTTCTTATTTTAGCTATGTGGATCTGTGGATCTTCCCTTTTGTTACGTTATTTAAAACAAAGAGAATTTTGTCCTCACGATTAGAGTTAATGACCTCATTGTAGTATTTTAATTTTCTTTTATCCACTAAATTTTCATCACACCACAACTTCTCTTTGAAATTAGAAGTAATAATAATTTTAATATTATCTATATGTTTCAAAGTGACATTTTCATCAATCCCCCACATCTTTAACCAAGACATAGCTGATGAATTTAAACAACAAACAAAACCTCAAGACAAGGATCTCCTTCCAGCCAAATAGACTGAATGATTAACATTTTCTAATAATAAAAAACTACTTCCCTCACAGTCACACTGTATAGATATAAAAACAAAATCATGATGCTTATTGACACCATGTCTATAAATGGATACTCCTTCCAGGCCAAATAGACCTCATTGTTTGATTTAGACTGATGACCCTATAGGGACTTATGGCACATATGAAATCAACCTAAAATATAAATTCTATGGATCTATCTATGTCAAGGTTTGAATCTCGGTCATCCTCATGATGACAACACAGGGTTTGAACCTGGGTCATCATCATGAAAACCCATCTTAACCACTCGACCAGCACAATAGGAAATTGGGAGGAAATTTGGGTATTCTATACTTCCAATTCTAACTAATATTCTGATCAAGATTCTCTTTAGACTTCTTAGAAGTCAGATCAGGGTCCTTAAATGATAACACTTACATTATCTTGAGTTTTTTTTTTATTTTTTTATTTTTAATTTTTTTTTAGGGTTAGTAAAGTTTTTTTCTGTAGCATAACTTCCTCCTTATTATGCAAGAGCATTTTTACCATGTCTAGGGAGTTCTGCACCAACTTTCTATAAAATTTCATTCACTGGATTCATTGTAAGTTAAAGCCCAGGACAATCTCCTCATCACCATCTCTTGAGAAATTTCTCTGAACAACACAAGAGACAGTGAGTGGTAAACCGTAAAAGTCTAGTAATCCACCGTCATATGCCTTGAAGAGGGAAAACGTTACCCATACAGACAATGACCATACAAGAACAATGCAGGTCAAAACAAATAAATATGATGCAACAATCAGGTTTGTTGACTCTCGATGCCAAACTCCTATAAACAAAACAAGCAAGAAACTAACACAATATCCAATAGCTTCCCATATGACCAGTTAAACAACCAAGAAACTAACACAATATCCAATACCTTCCCATATGACCAAAAACTAGGACAGTATTCCTTCCCACTGATCGTTCGACTAGAAACTTAATACTCTCAAGATCAAGTATATTTTATATATCCTTAACATAGTGTTTGAATACTGAACCGAAGACCATAATAATTTGAAACTATGTTACAAGATTGCAGAAGCTTATCTTTCATAAGATCCCAGCCCTTGATGTACTTTGAGTTCCTTCGTAAGAAAACTAAAACACTCTAAGATTGAGGTCGATCGATATAGAATAGGATGTTTCAATATGATTCAAAATAGTACATTCTATAATACTGCCATCTGCTTGTGATAAATAAATGCTCAAACCCAAGAAAGGTTCTATAATACTGCCATCTACATAACAGGACATTTAGCATTTACAAAAGTTAGAGAGGAATACAACTGTAAATAATAATTTTTTTTACAGGTAAGGCCAAAGGAATTAATATGTATTTGAGAGAATTGTTTTATCGCCAGTCACTAAGGAAAAAAAATGGAAATACAGAAACCCCAAATACCTTCAGTGGTAGTCCCCAATGATCATTGGCCTCAATATTGTCAAGCTCAGAAATAGACTGGATATCAACATGGGATACCTTGATATCCAACCACTTTGAAAGTTCCTTTGACTTCCACTTGTTGAGGATCTGCAGTGAAAAGTGTTTACTAGGTCAGCCCAAGAAGATGAAGCAAATATCTAGGGAAATAAGAAGAGTATCCATTTCAATAACCTTAGAAGATGAAACTTCAGCATTCATCATAGATAGAATATCTGATATCAGCAGCACATGACATCCATCTGGAGTGGAATGCATATTTAACATTTTGTCCTCCGATTCTACTACACATTGGCTCCATGGAATGGAAATGTTTTGGGGAGCCATTTTATCCTATTACATCAATCAGGCTAGTCAACTGTTATGTTTAAATTCCTCCAAAACAACAATACAACATCCAAATGGGTACCAACATTTAAGTTTTAAAATGAATGAAATTCTACCAATTAGAAAGTTTCCTTTTTGCAATGTAATGCTGCATTTGACAGAAACCGAGTTGTTCACTCTCCTAAATTCTATAAACTACACAAGAATTCATTAAAATTAATTATATGAGAACAAATTAATTTACCTCTGAATTCCTATAGACGTTTCCATTCAACTTCTTTAAACATTGTAAAACAACACCCTGTTTGGAAGAAACAGATGATTCCTTTGCATGAACAATGTTAGATGTACGTACATCTCCACATACTCCTGAAGATAGAGAGCTTTCTGATTGTCGTTTTCTATGAATCAATGGTTCACAATTGCTACTACTTTCACCATTTGAATTCTTATTTAATGAAGTGTGTTCTCCCAAATTCAGATGAGAATATGGAACATATTCGGAAAAGCTGTCACAATCAAGCAAACTTTCTTCAAAATCAAAGTAGTCTATTTCAGTATGATCTTTTATAAGTAGATCTGTCAATGCTTCATCGAGAATTCCCTCATCCTGTTCAAATCTTTGTGCTACAAAAACCATCTTCATAAAATCCTCCCTTACAAAGAAAGTCATACTGCCACAGTTTCAGTTTCTTATCTCCCTCACTGTGCATTTAAAAATCAACCTTAACAAATAAGGATTGGCACAGGCCACGAAATAGGTTCTTGTAAACATAATAATGACCTATTGTAGAACAAAATATAATAAATCAGAAGGCAAGACATACCATGATTGAGGCACATTGGAAGAGAACAGCATTCACAAATAATGTATGCAACATAACGTAAGCACTTGCAGAGACATCAACAGTTGGTGCTCATGTTTCCTAGTGAAATACTTACCTGTGCTCCTAGATTCTTTAGTGACCAAATCTCTGATGCTGTAACCTTCTAAGATTAACAAATGCAACCTTAAAAAATAGTTGCCCTGCAGGTTCCACAAATAAAGAAGAATGCCTTCGCTCTTCAGAAAACCTAGTCCTGGCAAGATTCATTGGTTCTTTACATAGTAATTCCTCATGAGGTAAAAGCGCCACCCTGTTAAGAAACTCATAGCGTTTACATGTTGCCGCTCCAAATGGAAACCAGTCAATAAAAGCAAAGTTCGCAGCCTCTCTAGAATTGAATCTTGACACAACAATCTTAATGAAAGACATGCGACAGTGTTATCATCTAGGAATCTAACTTACAAAGTCAAAAGGATAAGAGGTGAAGGGGTTATTATCGGAAAAAATTCCCAACACATCAACACGACCGAGTCATATGTTGTGGCAGTAAATGCAAGGATAGGTCAACAAAAAGTGGTTTTTAAAAACTGGTTGTATAGGCCAACAAGTTTATAAGAAGCAAAAGTTTTTAGAGGTACATCTCCATAAAGAAAATCCTTCAATGTAACAAGAAACTTGTAGCAAAAATTAAAATCATGAAAAATGGGGAACAAAGAATTCTTCATTCATGAATGTCGATATATATTAAGAAGTTGAAATCCCTATCCATCAATGAACTCTATCTTCTTTTGTTAAAATATTTACAACAGCCGCTAGAAGATGAGCAACTTATACCAACATCATAAAAACCATGAACTAAGAAAACTGCAATAGATTTTTTATCCCTTAGCCATAAGGCTCTCAATAGAACTATCACATTTAAAGAGCAGGAGCCTATGTTCCTCCTACCTTTTCTCTAGCTTCCAACCCCTAAGTTTAATGGATTTTGAATAAGTAAATGAGCAATTTATCCCAACATCATAAAAACCATGAACCAAGAAAATTGCAATACATTTTTTATCCCTCAGCCATTATCCTATCAACAGAACTATCACATTTAAGCTGTATGTCTTCAATGGACTGGCATGTCTCCTCTAAGGCCACTTTGTAGATAACCATGGCTCTTCCTCTTCTTTTGCTTGTTAGTGATTTGTTCTGCTAGCTGAAAACGGAAGTGGTGGAGATGCGAAGATGGCAGATTTGTCCCCTGCTTTTGAGATTTTCTTGGTGGGAAAACCCAATGAAACAGATGTTGATATGCAAGTTGAAACCATTGGATTTGGAGCACAAACAAATGTCATTTTTAATTAAGATAAAAGTTCAGATTTGCAAGTTAAACTCATGCCTGGGAATTAACATTCAAGTATGGCAGCCATTGATGATGCTCAGTCTTGCCCAGATTTGGAAATGAGGAGTCTTGCTGCAGTAGCTCTTCAAATAGTTCATATTTGATGAATATGATGTATTACACACCTAGTGATAGTGTGGACCTCCTATATTTCACCCAACAACAAGATAGAAGTTCCAGCTCCTTAAAAACGGCCTCTACACAGTCCAGCGCCCTCTTTTTTATGAATATTCAGCTCCAACAAGGAATAAAGTTTACTCTCAAGGCAACAAGTAGCTCTTCGGTGGTATAACTTGGCCCCACACTAGAAGTTACCTCACCAGTAGTTAGTACAATTCCCATAGAAGAAACTTAGCCTAAAAATGAACTCGCCCTTCAATAGATGTCCACACTGCTTTGACACTGCCCAGATTTCCAAGGAATGGTAGACGGCCTTCTTAGAGAAGAATGTGCCCTTCTACAATGGTTCCAGTAGACAATCAACTCACAGCTTTTTTCTTCTTCAACCAACTGCCGAAAATGTGGCAAAAACTCCAATGAATCTCCACAACGATTTATCGACAACTAGAAATTACTTAGTCAATGTATGCAGATGATAAATTCGAGTGATTTCTACTCCCTATAGTTTCCTGGGACCGAAACTATTCTCAACAACGGTTTCATTCCAAAAACCTCAAAGTCCAGAGCTCTCCAAAACCTATTTTGTTAAATCTTTTTCTAGTTATCCTAAATCTATTTTGTTAAAACTTTTTCTAATTATCCTATAAAATTTTTTTAGTCTTTTTTTCAACTTATTGTGTTCACTAATCAAATGTGAAGGGTGGGTATTTCAAATGGAAGGGAATTTATTTTTGGAGCCCTTCTTATTAATTGTATTTTAATTGACAAATATAAATTAACTAAATTATTCATTAAAAAAATGTAAAAAATAAATATTTTTTTTCAATTTTTTATAATTTTTAATAATTAAGCACCTCTTAATATTTATATGAAAAAATGATATATTTTCAATAAAACTTATTTTAAACACATTAAGTTGTCATATGCTTATCATTAATTTTTACAGTTTCTATTGTATATTTTTAAAGTAGGAGCACATTTCATTATCCACAAAAAATACTTAGACTATATCCTAACCATATTGAGGCATCCAAGTGAAATCCAAGCATGAGATATCTAAGAATGATAAGGAATGGGCACATAAAAGAAAATAATACACAACTCAGAAAACATTAAAAAAAATTCCTACATACCAAGCAAGTTAGCAAAGCTAGCATAACTGGGTTGAGGGCATTAAATTTTTTTGTTCAACACTTGTTGTGAAAGCATACATATATGGGATCGAGGGGAAATGGAATCAAGCCTAATCCAATTGAATCCTTGTAACTCACTACATGTTTGAGTCTCAACAATCTGCCTTTTAAATTGAACCAAAATACCAAACGAAGTTTATTAATGGCTATATTTGAGAAAGTTCTAAGTGTGAGTAATTCAGGGCTCGGGGCTCTAAAATTTGTTGCGTTTTGTACCAGTCCACAATTCAGTTAATCGACAGTCACATGCAGTAATCTAATTATTTAATGAAAACATCTAATGCGTATGTTGAAACCATTTTCCATGCCAATGTAGGTCATTTCCCTCTTTATTGTCTTACCAAAAGGCATGATAATGAAGAAGACTACCTAAAATTATGGACTTCACCTTCAGAGAATGCCTTTCAATCACATTGGTAAGGAGTGATAAGAACATCACAACAATCCAACATGTCAAATGTTAGTTGATAGTGTTAATTAAAGAGTTATATGGTAAATTTAATATAAGACTTATACTCGTTTCTTGCTCTTTGCGTCCTGACACATTTAATATCTTATGGTTGTCTCTATGCCTTGACCCAATTCCTATTATAAGGTGAGGATGTGCATGCATAATAATCCTTAGTTATGACTATGAGATGAGGATTTGAAGGGAAGAGGATGTAAAGACAAGTAATTTTTATATGTATTTTGGTGGCGCTGAGGACAAATGTTGTGAGAAACCACAATATTTGGAAGGACGGAGGGGGATTACATCATGATCATGCCACCCATGAAATTAAAGACTATTCTTAGGCCAGCAATTGTTTTTTTAATTTTATTAATAACCATTTTTTCTCCATATCGTGTGCCCAATAACACTTCTCTATAGCAATGAACAAATTGACCTCTGCATTGTTTGTGATCCTAGCTACATGTCATTATTTGTATTTGCATGACATCGAGTGTTGTTTATAGTTGTCATGAATACATGATATTCATGCAAGGAATGAAGTCTTATAGAGGAGGACTCATCAAACCGACCTTTTGAATTTCATTTTGACAAAAAAACAGTGGGCATTGGTAGTGAGGTTCACATAGGTAGTAGGAACAAAGTTTTGAGCTCGTTTCAGGCATAGTAGTTCTTTTTTGCTATAGTCATAGTTATTGACACATTGTCACACTTTAGATTGCAGCCCCAAGTGGCTCAGGAGTCAGAGTCACATCTTGATGGCTAGTGTCTCATAGTCATCAATGATTACTGGTCATCTTGCACAATTAAGCAGTGAGTGCATGGCATGGGTGAGTGAGTGATTATAATTTAACATATTTTCAATGTTTTGAATGATGAGTTTAACTTTATAGCATAGAAATTTTAACATCTTGAGAAATTCATATGGATGGGTGATTTCAAATATTTCCCTTCTTTTGAAATGTTGATATAAATTACGCCCTTCTTAATTGGAAAGGGTAAAATTCAGATTTTAAATTTTTTTTGAAGGTCAATTTTAACTTTACACTTTTGGGAAGGGCTAGGAAGGGTTCAATTTTGAACATTGATTGCGAACCCCTTTTACTTTTTATCCTCATTTAATAAACATAAATTTAATTTGGAATTTTTCCCCTTTGAATGTAATATATGTCGCCATAGTGACGGATGTCCGTAGCTATAGCGACGATCATTGGGGACATTTTCATTTTTTTCCAAAATTTTAAACACATTTTCATTTGTATAGGTTTCATATTAAAAAATGATCATTTATTTATAAATTTTAGATATGCATGGTTATTATGGCAGGTGACAAGCCAGGTTGGCTTAAATAAATGACCATGTGATGTAAATTTCATAATTTTGTTTTGTATGAATTCCTAGTAATGAAACTACCTAGTTTTCTTCTTTGAGATTCCCATGAGACATCAACATTGTTAGAGACACTCTTATGACCAGGTCTAAAATTGTTTTCAAAAACTTCCACACCTTTATTGCAAATACAACAACTTAGTAAATATTGTGGAATCTATACACAAATATCCCAGACCCAATCAAGTCAAATATAGTGCATTTCAATCCCAAAATTTTTGTGGCTCCTTGGAAAATGGAGGAACGGGCTCACGATTGAATCAGCTGGCTGCAATCGATAGAATAAAGAATGGAACACAGATTACGAGCGAATATTGCGATGGAGTTTAACAATTTTGACGGTCTGCTCAATCTCGACCCAACCCATTTATATCTCAAGATTTAACATCTCCACCCTCCCATTGATATATAATTTCTTCTTTGGAATGTTTATGTATAACCAATAGGGAGTTTAATTCCCTCCCTCCCGACCACATAGGATTTCATCTATTCTTCTTAAAGTTGTATTTTCTTTTATTTTTTTAACTAATGAGAAAAAAAGAAAAAGGTAAAAATTTAACAAAATAGATTTAAGAAAATTAGCAAAGAAATCGATTGCTATATGGATGTTTTCACTATAACGTCATGTCTGATGTGTTGTCATGGGCCCTAGTCTATAATGTCATCTCTATGTGGGAAATATTTGGCTTACAAGCAAGAAATGGTCATTTCAAGATCTGTGCTACCAAGAATAATTATCATTGATTGGGCCATATTATCAATTCAAAACATAACGTCTAAGGGTAAGGGGCTCATGGGTCATGTGTGATGCCCTATACCACCTCAAAGGACCTATATACTACATAGATAATATCTAGAAAATGAGTAAGATATGTTGGTCATTTTGAGGTTTGACACACCAAGTATGGCTTTCAGTCCCTTGGCCATGATTTGATGTGAAAAGGTTCATTGGTCCAAAACATTTTTCCTTAGGGCTCATGAACTATGTGTGGGGCCTTAGGCCACCACAAAGCCCTATAAAGGGAATATTGGCATGTGAGAAAGATATACTACCTCTTTCATGAATTTTGGTTAACCATGGATATTTTTTGTAACTTAAGCAATGGCAAGGTCAAAATACATAGCCTTAGGCCATAACATTTTCATTTGGCCTATAAGCAAAATATGGTCGTAGAAGATTCTACATAGGGCGTAACAGAGAAATAGGAAAATACAGCAAGGATGAAGAATCCTTTTCATTTGTTCTTAGAAATCAGGCTACCTGACATAAAATTATAAAGAAGCCACATGAGTTGATTCAATACCCAATTCTTTCCATCTTCGTTATTTTGATTCAATTCCAAATTCTCTCCATCTTCAATGATCCTATTGAAAGAAAATGCACTAATTTCTTTAATGGAATGTGGAATCTGGAAGCTGGGAGGTCATCCAGAGGCTCCATGAGAAAGCATTATCATGACTGGTAATTGAGTAATAGGCAGTTTGAGAGCCGCTTGTTATAAATCCAAAGCTTCATAGTGTTGCGCATCCGATCCGTTAGTCCTTATAACAGAGCAGGCTCACCCGGTTCATTCTCAGCATCCAACGATTGTATGGATTTGGCCCCTTGTCCCCGTAATTTATGTACCCTTGTAGAGTTTGAGGTATGGCTACTCAGATTAGGTCTCATGGCTGGGTCTTATCCTGGCTATTCCTAATTAGTCCATATGTGTGAATCCATCTCATAAAACATAGCTGTAAATGCCAATATGTAGTAATACAAAATCCAATCGCGAGATAGCGATCTAAATTTTGGTGACCTAGCATCAGTAGAACCAGAAGCATAGGTATATATTATATAGTATCTGAGAGAGAAACATCTAAGACAGAGATAGTAGAGGCATCAACAATGGTAGAGCTCCTACTTTACTTTGATCCATCCTGAAAAACCAGGCTTTGAACGGCCTGGCCCGAGAATCAAGACACCCACGTTGCCAACTGGGCACCTTGAGAACTCCTCATGGGAGGAATAATATTAAATCCTCTCATGACCGAATTAAATCCTCTCATGGCCAAATTGGGGACGAACCAGACGAACCAAATTGATACTCATAACCTCGAATCCATAGATTGATTTAGCAGAAGCCCCTTTGGGAAATGGGTAGTTGTACATAGATCTATATTTGAAAAATTCTTCATGTTTTGCTTCGCCTCCCTATGAAATTTCATAGGTTTTAATCTCTATTTTAATTTGTATAATGCATAAGTAAATAATATGTGTATATATTTAATTATATTAAATCACATAACATATGAACTATACATATTTATTTATATTAAATCTTTTAACATATGAACTATAGTAACATATTTATATTAATTATATATTATTATTATAATTACATATTTTACCATTATTAAGGTGAAAGAAGTTTATATATCATAAGGGTGTTTATAAAATATTTACCTATTTTATAAATTCGGTTAAGTATTATATTTACATTTATTAGAAGTATAGCATGGATGGACTACGAATGTATGGATTTTAACATAATTCCCTAAAATGAAGCATGTTTTGTTGGGAGAAAGAAAATTGGAACAATTTCAATATTATGTTTCCCTTGTGGTTTGAATTTTGTACTTTGGTGGGGTGTTTTAGAATAATCCCACTTGTTATGCCTTTAAATGGTAAACATATCCCATATGCTTTAAATGATGATGATGATGAACTAGATGACAATGACAGTGATGATGTTTTTGATGATGATCATCATCATGATCATCATCGTCATCTTTGTCATTGTCATCATGATTATCACAATAGTCATCATCCATGTCATCATCATCGCCATTGTCCTTGACATCATCATCATCATGATTATTGACATTTTCATCAGTTATTCATCATTACCTTTGGCATAAGAAATAACATCTACCCAAAATATGTGGTTTGTGGAAAAGGGTCATGGATGACACACACGATTTTTGCATGACAAATAAAAACTTATTTTTTAAGATGATCAACATCATCATTCTCATTGTATTCATCATCATTGTCATTGTCATCATCACCATCATAATCATTCATTTCATTTCCATCATAATCATCGACAATGTCGTCATTTCCATTATCCTCATCATCATCACCATCATCATCATTGTCATTGTTCTCCTCATTATCAACAACATTATCATCATCATCTGAAACCATCCTCAATATCATAATCGTTATCCTCATTTTCATCTTCAACATCTGGGTGTAAAACTGAATGCAAAAGTGGATAAAAACATGGATGCAAAAAAGGATGCAGCAAAAGTAGGCGCAAAAATGGGCGCATAATGGGGTGCACCAAAAATGGATGCAAAAGGTGATGCAAAAGTGGATGCAAAAAATGATGCAACAATGGAAGCAAAACATGATGAAAAAATTGGCGCAAAAGTGAATACAACGATGGATGTAAAATTGGATACAAAATTGGATGCGAAAGTGGATGCAAAAGTAGTCGTAACACCCAACGCAAAACCCGATGCAAAAATGGATGCATAAAAGGATGCAATAACTGATGTAAAATTGGATGCAAAAAAAGATGCAAAAGTGGATGCAAAAGTTGAAGCAAAAGTGGGTGTAAAAGTAAGCGCAAAAATCGGTGTGAATTGGGACGCGACAAAAGTGGATGCAAAAAAAGACGTAAACATGGATACAAAATGGGATGCAAAAAGGGATGAAAACGTGGGTGAAAAAGTGGACGAAAAAATGGATGCAAAAGTGGATGCAAAAATGGCTGAAACAAAACGAGATGCAAAACTAGACTCAAAACAGGATGTAAACTTTGATGCAAAACTTGGTGCATGAAGGGATGCAAAAAAAGAAGCAGAAGTGGATGCAAAAGTGGATGTAAAAAAGGATGCAGAAGTGGGTGAAAACAAGGGTGTAAAAGTTGAGGCAAACATGGGCGTAAAAGGGGGTGCAACAAGGGTATATGTACAAACTAGGCGCAAAATTAGGTGCAAAACTAGGCTCAAAACCTGTCACAAAACCTGATGCAAAACCTGGCGCATAACCAGGTGCAAAACCCACTGCAAATTACGCCGTAATGTGCACCAGATTTAAAAAAAGGACGCAAAAAACACCTAAAATAGCACCAACTCGTGAAATTGTGCCATTTTGTCCAAAAAATGAAGAAAAATACACTGAAAGATGGTCTAGATGCAAAAAAGGATGCAAAAAGAGATGCTAAATCTAGTTTTTGTTGTAGTGACGTGTGGATTATAGCTTTTAAAGCCTTGATCTTCTGTTGAAAGTTGTACATTTTGGCCCACCCATGTGGTTCAGCTCCTGCCACCACTGCTCCACAAGGCCCTTGAAGTCCTTGTGCTCGAGCCATAATTTTTCAAATCTGAAAGGCTTTCTTAGGTTGGTGTTTGAAAAGTCCCATTGAAGACTAATTGGCCAATGATCTAATCCAGCAGCTGGGAGGAAACACGTCCTAATTTCCCCGCCCCCCCCTTACTATGTTTCCTGACACCAGAAATCTGCCAAGCCAGGATGCAACCAAGTGATCCCCTCCCCTCCTATTATTCCAGGTGTACCACCCATCCCCCGTTTCCATGTATGCCATAGGGTCGAGTGTTAGTATCTCCCTAAATTCCTCCTGATATTTTTCTAGAGCCCTCCTTCCTCCCTTCTTTTCCCTAAGAGAGGTAATCATATTGAAATCTCCACCAATAATCCATGTCCCCTTCTAGGCCTGAATTATTAGCCATCTTAGATGGTGGATGAAGGATTGCTTCTAGGGAAAAGCACTTGGGCCATAAATGTTAACCAGGGTCCCTGTGATCCCTGAATCTAAAAATTTGAAGGTATCCATTAGGGAGAAATGGTTAGCACGCCACCTCGAGAGTTCAATCGGCATTGGGTGCCATAAAATTGCCATTCCACCCCCCATGCTTGCTGCATCTATTTCCATTACTCTGCTACCCTTCCAGATTTTATGCCCCAATCTCATCATTGTTTCAAAACTACACTTAGTTTCCTGTAGAAATAATACATCTAGTTTTCTTGCATGATCTTCCTACCTAGGGTTTTTACCTTTCTCAGGTGGTTACACCCCCTAATATTTCGTGAGATTATCTTCATTGGGTAACCTTACTTACCTCAGAAAAGGCCTCCCTGGTCGTCGGGTACTGGCCTAATTCAATCAACTTGACTCCAATTACCACGTTCATCTATTTGTTCATCTTCCATCCTCGCTTTAGATCCTCCTCTAGGGTTTTCCTCTTGCTCCCTTTCGATGGCTCTACGCTTATTACCATATCCTGGAAAGCTTTGGATCTGATGATGGCCTTCTGGAGGAGGGACACTTACTCCTGTGTAACATACCCTTCTCCTACCTTCACACACTCCCTTTCGATTGCATCCAGATCCAACTCTTCGAGCTCCATATCTTCCACCTCGTCGTCTTCCATTGCCTTCGCCCAGCTAATTTCATGAGACCCGATCGTGATTAGCCTTGTTTCTCCCTCCTCCTTTTCTTTATCTGGCCATTTTATCCTTCCCGCACTTCTTCTAGGATCTGAAAGGGGTTAGATCTTGCTGGGGCCTTCTCAGCTACCTCCTTTCTTCTATTTTTTCCCTCAGTTGTTCTTTCCCCTCTTTTGGCTCTTGACCTACATGAATCCTTTGTTGGCCTGCTACTCTTCCCCTTCCCGATCTGAAGTTGTCTTCTCTTGGCTCCCCTTTGTACAGTTCCTTCCAAAATGGCCATATTCATGGCAGATTTGGCAATGAAAAGGGATTTATTCATAGTCGATCTGCTGAATCCACTCCTCATCTTCCCAATTCAAGCTCACTGCTTCTAGAATATCCTTTGACAGATCCTTATAGACACAGATCCACGCATATGTCGTATACCTCTGCTGTCTGGTCTGCTCGACGATCTTTACAAATTCTCCAATCAAATTGCCAATGTCTTTTAGTATTTCCAGATCCCAATATTCTTCAGGGAGGTCAATCAACCGGATCCACACCAAAGAGACTGTCAGATCTTCTATTTTAGGGTTGAAGCGTTCCTTCCAGGGCCGCAGATATAGCCGAGCCGAAAAGAAGAAATAGAGTCCCCCCTCCAGGATTCTGTCCCTGCCTTCCACATTGAAGAAGATGATGGTAAAAAAACCTTTTTCCCACAAATTGAAATTATAATGGCCCTTGGGCTTCCAGGTTCCCTGGATCCATCGAACCAGATCTCTCTTTTTCAGCCATACTCCCACAAATTTCCCGATGAGGGATTTATCTTTCCATAACTCAACTTTCTCCCGTATTGACTCCAATCGGATCTGGATTGCATGGATATTCTGAGCCCTTAGGAGGAATCCACCCATCCTTGATCTTCTCCCTCCCTATGATCCGCCCTTCCCACCGACAGGATCCCCACTGATTCCTCCATTCTCATCCGCTGGGTTGCCCCAAGCCGTCTCCCCAGCCATGGCCACGCATGGGGGGGTTAGCAACCCCTAGCCCTACATCGTGCTTAGATCTGTGCCTCTGCTTGCGGTGTCTTCAAAACCCTCTCCCCATGGAACATCTCATCTTCCAGCACATCTCCCATATATTAATAGAAAGCAAACCTCCTATATCATTTTAAAATATAATATTAAAAAACAAAATATGAATGTTATGTAACAAGTAGAATGCTTTTAGGAAATAATAAAGAAGCAATCGAACAAGGCTTTAAAGAACGATTAAGAGTGGATCTTGAAGGGAATATATTTGGTGATTATGAGGAGGAGATGGATCTTTTCAATTGACCGTGAGAAGGGATATTGTTACATCTCTGTAATTATAATGGTTTGACAGGGTTAAGAGGTCAAGTTCAAAAGGGAGCTTCCCAAGGATTGGAGAAATTGGCCCATTCTTCAAAAAGAATTCTGGTACATCTTGAACAGATACCGGGATTGTTCTATTTCTACCAATTATGATAAACAAAGTAACAATTGCAATAACTTCAACAAAGAGTGATTCATGTAAATTCATGCTTTCATTGCACGCTTAAATTCATTTAATGGTCAAAACATGTGCATTCCTCCACTAAAATGCAAATTAAGTTTTCAAGTGAAAAGTAGGTAAGAACGGTCATAGATGCTCACTACAAAATAGAAAAACACTTAGGGAATTCAAAATCAAATATTCTACTTCTGTGTAGACTTCAAAATCAAATCAAATAGACTTACAATTTTTAAGTACAAGTCTACCATGTATTATTTAGAAAGTTTTTAGTCTTTAGAACATGTTGAGGATGATGTACATTTTCAATATGAATATACAAAATCAAATATACTTACATTTTTAAAGTAATTTTACCATGTAATATTTATAAAGTATTGTAATCTATTAAAAGTGTTGAATTTTAATGTTTATTTTTTTCAAAGCTAAAAAGATAGCTTTATATTATAAAAAGTTGTGTCATACATAATTACAATTTTCCAAAAAGATTTCACCTTCAGCTAGCTATCTGGGCTAGATTAAAACATCCCAAGAAAACCAAAGACCCACATGTCTTGAACAAGAAGTTACCCTCAAGACTATCAAATCAAAAGACTTTGCTCAAAACTGGAAAAAAACACTAGCTACATGCAAAAAGAGTAGTCAAAACTCATATATTACTCAATCTGTCTGAATAAGAAAAAAATCTATTACCAAGTAGCATAGATAACAACTTCATTCCCACATCGCATAAATTACCATACATTGTGAACTGTGAACATGTTGAAATTTAACATTTATTTTTGTTTCTTTAACTTTCAATATAAATATACAAGAACCTTTATCTATTCATTTAGTTAGGTTTGGTTTATTTCTGTATGTTCTTACAAAGTAAGAGAACATTGTTTACAAATATGATTGTAAATATACAATATTTATGATTTTAAGTAGGATTATCATCTATATTCAAACATCAAGAAACATGGTAAAAACACTTTTTAGATTGGTTTGTAGTTTAGTTAGATATTGTCTTTCAACCAAGAAGTATTTTTCTTAGGTTGGTTTGTCCATTGTGCACTTATGCTAGAATGATATATTGCTCTTCAATTTAATTTATGTATCTATTCAATTTTTTTCCACTTTTCATTATACCTTTTGAAACAATTGCTAGTATATTTTTATTATTTATTAAAAAATGCCCTATCTATAGTGCTTATAGAAAGAGACAAAATGATGTCATTGATATGTTTGTGCATGTGAAAAAAGAGTTGAATGACCAACGTCAATGAACTTGGATATACTTTTTACTATTGGTCATATAGGCAGACGCAGACGCAGACGCAGGCGCAGACGTGATATGAGAAGGTTCACGAACCACGTTGTCGCTGGAAGACAAGAAGAGCTGTAGCGTATAGGAAAATATGGAAAATAAAAGTTGATTGATATATGTGGGTCTTATACCTGCCTGAGTTGATTGACATATGTGGGTCCTATATCTACCTAATTATCAAGGAGTGAGTTAAACTTTAGACTATTTGTACCATGTTTTTGTTGAAAATTTGGTAAGAATGGTTGAAATTGCAATTGTTGTTAGTCAACAAAAATATAAATGGTCTAAAGTTTAGCTCTGAGCTCCTTCCAATAATCAAGCTGGCATATACCCAAATCTCGCTACAGCGATTTTTCATGTGTCTATTTAGGTTTTAGTCCTTTTACCGGTAGCCATAAGCATATGTGATCAATGAGTCTAAGCTCAGGCTGATACTATTTGTAAGTATCTCTTGGCTATTTATCTTGCAATATTTTTCTTTGCGTTATCCATTTGATTGGAATTATTACAGCTTACCCGTTTCTACATTAATATGTGAAAATGTTTGAACTGGGTTTGCAGAATTTGCTTTCATTTTCATCAAAGTGATTGGTGATGCATGGCCTGCAAGATGAGGTTTTCTCATGCCTTCGTTGTTTTGCTAGTAAGTTAATGCAGATTTCTACAGTTCATGATATTGTAGTGTGAATTTCTGCATATAATTGTGTAAGGGTTTTTCATATTGTAGTAGTGTTAATTAATTCTGGATATATAATTGTGTAAGAGGTTTTTTAGGAGTGAGTTAAACTCTAAATTATTTGCATTTTTATCGGCTAAATTTATAATCTAAGGAGAAAAGTTTTGCTGAAATTCTGATTTAAGTGGTTGAAATTGCAATTTTAGTTACAAAAAATTCAGGGCAGGGCAGTGTTATTGAGACACCAAGTTTATGTAGTTTTTGTAATTCTTATCATTGAAGCCGACAAAAATGCAAATGATCTAGAGTTTAGCTTAGCTCACTATGGTTTTTTAAGTACCGCTACGAAAACTCCAAAAATTAACAGTCAGAAATTGTCAGTATCTTACACTGGCCAGTGAAGAAGTTCAGGCGAAGTCTTTTGAGTCTCTGACAATGAGTTACTGGCAACTCATGTTTCCAAAAATGCCCATTCCCCACACTCTGCGGGAACTCATCTCCCCTCTGTCATCCCAGAAGACGTCGGAGCTGCTGGACGTGACGAGAGAGGGCAAGAAAGTTTCTCTGGGAGAACCTGATCCTACACCGAAAAGAATAACTTACCTTGTCGCAGCAGACGACGGCATCGCAGCTGACCCTTCCATGTCGGCGATGTTTTTCCTTGAGGAGGACTTGCACACTGGAACAAAAATGACCCTCTACAGTGGACTGTTCAAGAAATCAAGTCCGAACAGTAGAATCTTCTTTCTTCCACGCCGTTTGGCTGAAGCTATTCCATTCTCTTCTGATAAACTCTCCGCAGCTTTGGAGAAGCTCGATATATCCCAAGGATCCCACACGGCTCTTGCCATGAAGCAGGCTTTACAACTGTGTGAGAGTCCTGTAAATAGCCATGTTGAGAGAAAATACTGCGCAACATCGTTGGAATCCATGATTGATTACGCCACAGCTACTTTGGGAACCAGTGGTGTGATTGTGTTGGAGACAAATGTACCAAAAGATCGAGTCTCATAATTATACCATTACTGGGGTTCCTTCCCGAAGCAATTCCAGTTCCAAGTCCGTGCTTTGTCACACTCTGACATATGCATATGCTGTGTACTTTTGCCATGAAATAAAGCATACCATCACCGCGCGGGTGTCTCTAAAGGGTGAGGATGGTACCGGTGGAGAAGGAGTTGCTGTGTGTCACAGAGACACCAGTTGGTGGAATCCTCAACACTTGGCCTTCAAGCTGCTCAATGTCAAGCCCGGCGGTGCACCCATTTGCCACTTCATGGCTGAGGAAAGCGTTGTCTGGCTTACTGCCAACTAGACTGTGTCTCTATACTTGTATATATATACTCTCCTCCCCTCTACTTATTGTGTATTGAGCTCCTCCTCCTCTCCTATACGCGAGAAGAACAAGAGTACTCTAGTATGTGACCAGCTCTTAATAAATTAATAAGGTGCCACAGGAGAGGCTATGTATTCAGTCGCTGTTGTATATTTTCTGTGTTTAAATAATGTATGTTATTAAAAATGATATTTGTATTTATTATTTTTATAGATTTTTTTATTTGAGATTTGAGGTAAATTAGAGTTTATGTTTTCTGTCAAAGATTGATTTTATGGCAGTCTTTCAAAATTCGAAATAAACAATTATAAGAAAAAAGAATATGAAAAGCAAGTGGAAATAGCAACATAGTTGCTAAGTACCTGCCTCTTAAGAAAAGTTTCAAGAAAATAGTAATAGGTTGAATATAAAAAAAAAGTAACAATAGATGTAGCAAAAAGATGTTCTATGAAACCACCACCAATGTTAGATGGATGACTTCATACTCTTTAAAATAGTTTGAGTTTTTACATATACTTCAATTGGAGACCTAATAAAATAACCATTGAGTTTGCACAAAATTATATAATTTAAAAGTTGGGTTAGTGAGCATAAATATGTGTTGCACTACAAGTGCTCAATAAAAGTTACAGATCCCATTGAAAAAATACACTTCCCCAAATTCCACAGAGCTTAAGGTTAAAAACATGTCACAAACAAAATTTATTAACAAACATATCAAAAGACATAAAATCTGGATTAAATAGCTTAACTAATTCTTCTAATGCTATTTTATAGCTTAGCTTGTTTATTTGATGTAATAAATAGAATGCCATTTTGCTAATGCAAAGTTAGTTGTTTGACAATGAAGAAAATTATTATGATGAAATATAATATGTATGTGTCAATTAAGTGTAGATGGTTGTTTGGTTTGAATGAGAAAATTATCAAAAACCTTTAAAATTAGAACATAAGTGTAGATGGTTGTTTGGTTTGTACTCATCTATTTCTAAGGTCATGATGAGATTATCACATTGTTTCTTCGGCTAGAACATAATATGTCTTGATGCTCCTTCTTTCCTTTTCTTATTCCTTTTATCTTGGAGTCTTGGAGAGCCATGCATCGTAGTGCATTTCACTTCGGTGTTCTTTTTATTTTTCACTCCCTTTGGGGTGTTGATCATTTCCACATCAGAGTCTGCTTGGATCTGGAATTCTGATGACTAGCCTTCCATTCAATCTTTGATAACTTCTTTTGTGATATAAAAGGATACAAATTATGTGCAATACTCAATGTTCTTATGCGGTGAGATGAACACATTATGTGCATCCATGGTAAAACATACTGTCGATTCATATACTTATTTACCAAGTATGAGTGGATCATGTATGATTAAGTAGTTTCTTGAATCATGTCCATGTACCAATGTTGGAATGGAACGAAAATGACATTATGCTTCTCCTAGTCATTTGTCATCTTTCATACAAAGAATATGGGTGCCAAAAAATCCTCTATTAGCTTTGTGTTGAACTATGTCCATACTAGTGATTTATATACAATCATGGTGCTAATCAATAGGACCCAACTAAAATGAAAATTGTTTCATGTATTTTGCACCTCCAAGCAATATGTAGTCAATTCCTACAAACAAATATCATACCCAATTCATTATGACGCCTTGTAGCACTTGCACACCACCTTTTGAGTGAGTAGTAGTGTAGCAAATTTAATCTCATGATCTCTGATGATGGATATGACTGCTCCTCAGGTTCCTCTATGTGTGCCATATTTTTGGTAGGCATCTACTTCCTATAGGTCATAGACTCTAATCACTTCCTTGGGGTCCTCTCCTTCATTTGGAAAACCATTAGGGTCTCATAAATCACATATGGATGATCTAGCCACAAGTAGCATCCATTATGAATATGAATATGAATACGAATATGAAATCCTACATTATGACGTAGATGTTAATACAACTAAGATGAAAGCAACCACATGAGTTGTGCGTGAGGAAATTGAAGCTATAGAAGTAAAAGAAATAAAAGGACATAAAAAATCATAAGAACCAAATGAAGAAGAAGATAAATCTAAGGAATATGTTCCATAGGACACAGTTGATTTTAGTAATGGTTCATTTCATTTTGTAGGTGTAGAACGTGAAGAATGCAACCAAGCTAAAGATGTTGTAAGAATAAAGGTTGAAGGAGAGGAATATGACATGAAGATAGATTGTAAGATTCTTGTTAATGAAGATTTTATTAAAAAGATTCTTCTTAGATGGAGCCTTGAATAGATCTGATTTTATCTACCATTGTTGAGTTGTGATGAGGGTGACAGTACATCACATGATGAGAACATCAATTGGGTTTTAGGTATGCTCATATTACAACATTTGAAGATTGAGGTTGTAGCCCTTAACATGAAGGGCATTCGACATTTGAATGACTCCAGGAAGATTGAATACTTTGTAGATGAAGGTCAAACAAGGTATGAAAAATCAAAGTAAACAATGAACAACATGGTAAAAAATAAAGGTGAAGATTAATAAGAAAAGGAATCCAAAGTTCAAAGTCTAGAGCATAAAGAAGAAGAAGAATTTGGAGCAGAAAACACATGAATCATCTACGCCGGCATATAGCAAAAAGGAAAGGTGAAAATAAAATTGTTTTGATCAAGTTGTAATCCTAGTTGAGACATAGCCCAAAAGGCATTCACATTTCATAGTTTTGATGTAAGACATAGAGGCATTATGTTTTAGTACTAATTTAATAATTCGTTTAGAGGTCATAATTAAGGGGGAGTGTTTAAGAATAGTAAATACTCTGACTAGTGATTGTTGAAGAGTCAATTAATAGTTAGCTCTATATGAATACATAGATTTTCATAATCAAAATCGGTACAAAGTTAACTCATTCTAGAGAAATCGTTGTTATGTATTTAAATTTTTTATGAAGTAATAGAAATAGGTTTGATTGTTGTATACATATGTTTCTATTTTTAACAAAAATCTCCCTATAGGTATACCAAACTTAAAATTCTTATGTTAATGCCATTACATATAATAATGTATTAACCAAATAAAGCCTATCCATAATGCGATGCCAATGTTAAAAGAAAATATTATTACAACAAGAGATAACCATAACACGACCATGACAGGTGTTTACTTTGGTATTTTATATGAACAAATATAAAATACCAAAGTAAACATCCCTTCATAACTACTTGCAATCATTATTAAAACTAGATTAATTCAAGAATACATAAATAAAATTATAAAGCATCATGACCCATTATTGTTAGCTTACTGTATCATTAATCAGAAGTAGCATTATGTTGTGAACCTCACGAGGAGAAAATGAGAAGCTTCTATTTTTGGATTCTTCCTCTAACTACTTCATTGCAACATCAAATCAACCATGCAAGTTACCTATCATAACACTCGAAAATATGTTTATATATTCAAATTATCTTAGGTTAAGGTAACTTAAAAGTAATATTATAAATAAATGGATCACTAAACTTGTCACGTCCTCTCTCGTCTACCCGAGAGGGAACGCGACCATGATGCTGTCGATCCGGGAAAACTAAGCCCCATGAACATAAATATAAAATGCATTGAACTTAAACATATACAGATGTATAAATTATTAACATACATCGAAAGCATTTACATTTCATTGATAGAATTTAACATGTCCATATTAATCAATAAGCACATAGAGTTGCAGAGATAAAATAGACAAGAGATACTTATCTTAGAAGAAGTGTGTCTCGCAACCATCTACGTCGATACAACGTTCCACCCAACCATAGACCACTGTTCTCATCAATATCTCAACACTACCACCACCAAGATGGGCATGATTCCCACAAGGAATAAGGAAACACTAGAAGACTCACACATAGCCAAGGATTTATCAAAGTTTAGCCAAGCCAACACAGTTAGGTTTATCAGGCTACAAAGGAGATGGAAAGGATGAATGCTAACCAGTGAGTTGAATCACAGAGCTATGGACACCTACACCAGATCTAGCATGGCTTCTAAAACATATACACACCCAACACAAGGAGCATCCCCTTCTCTGCTACACAGTCCCTCGGGCTATGCCTTCCTTTCCAATGCTATTCAGGGTGTGCAAAGAAGAAAACCAACCCTCTAGATCTGTCTATGAATTTCCTTCTCACACTAGTTTTATCAAGCTAGTTCAAACCCCATTTCCACTCCCAAACCGGTTCAGAGACAAAACAAAGATGTACACACAACAATTACCATTCTGGGATTGATGGAAAACATCATAGAGGCCAAAATCGGGAATGGCAATTGAGTAAAACAGCTTAGCCTGTGCAATTCGATTTCCAGAGTCGTTTATGGCCATAACGTGTCCAAAACAGACTCAATGGCACCCAAAATTCATGGGTCTCTTCTCCCACTCGCTCGCATTACCAAAAATGAATTTCCAACTTGAGGAAAATGAGGAAAACAACATGAAAAAGTGAGTAAGACAACCCAATCCCTGGGCATTACAAAAACAACCTCTCATCCATGGGAAATATGAGGTAAACAACCAAAATCATGGAAGGATACATACAAGAATCTCTAGCTGTCTGAGAGAGCTCACGTGAATTAGAGAGAATGGTGAGAAAGATGAAAAATGTGAATGCAGAATGCGAGGAGCTCCAAAAACATGGGGAAAGACAACAACCTGAATGCATAAGGGAATGGGTAGCATTTTTGGGAAATAACTTGCCCCATAAGTCAAAATCGCGTTTCCCAAAAACTGGTGGCTTCTCCCATTCGAATTTGGATTGCCATACCTTGCCCATCCCATGCAATAACCAACTCAACCAACTCCTCGCAGTAATAAATGATTGGGTGAATAAGACAAGAAAGGTAATTGACATTTTAATGGGTTCTCCCTTTGACATTTGGCTTTTTCCCATTGGCCCAAGGGTTTGAATACCCCCGTCCCTTATTCATAGGAAATCATGCCCCCGTCTCATTATTGTTGCATTGACATAGCTGGTTGTGGGTTTTAAATTCAATTGCATATTTACACGATGTCCATAATTATAATGTGTCGGTTAGCACAAAAATAACACCGGCAACAAGTTTTAATCACCAAACATAAAACGCTAAATCTATGGTGGGGGTTTTGCTTTTAGCCCCACGCTATGATTAAATACAATATTTACATCATATACATTTAATACAAACTAGGTCAAAACCGAGTGTTAAAAAACTCCTATTTACTCTCAAGTATAAGTTATATATATAATTATAATAAAGTAAGCAATTTTTATAAATAAAGTTTTATCACATAAATTCAATGTTTTTTAACCAATAACTTAACTTAAATATTGCACTTAAAGGATTAAGAGTAATCTCTTTTTGTTTTTTTCCACCTCAACCTCATTGCACTTGCACTTATAGTAATCTCTCTTTTCTTATTTGCCACCTCAAACTCTTGATATAAAACTTGTTTATATTCTTATGATAAAAAAACTTATTTATCATTTCAATTATATTTTCAAATGCCCCTTTTTAAAGTTTATTAATCCAACATTTATCACATCAAACTTAATAAGTTTGGTATATAAATGACAATATCTCTATTTTTCACATAAATGACAATTTCTCCATGTTTTCAATTTATCAAAAGAATGTTTAAATATAATTTATTGAAAGGAAAATCAATTGGATCATAAACTTATTTAAGAATTTACATTAAACTTACTTGTGTACCACTTTTCACTAAAACAATAAACATTAGAAAATTAACATAAAAACAATAAAACAATAAATATTAGAAAATTAAATAAACACAAAACTTCATAATAAAAATAAGTAATATATTAAATAAATCAACTTATTTTCATAAAATAACTAAACAAAATTATTTTCTAAATTATCATATTATAACAAACTATATACAAATTCTTTACTTAGTCATCATATTTCAATTAAGCATATACAAAATATTTTATTAAAAATTCATTATAAAATATAAAAATGTTTTTTACTAAATCATTATAATACAATTAAATGACTAACTCTATACAAAATCATTTACTATACAATTTATTGATTAGAAAGTTACCTCTCATTATTTTATTCACGAGCACACCTACATATTTTGTGGTTGGATCACTTAGGGATTAAATGGTTGAGAGATAGTGGGGCAATGAAAAATATTTGTTTACACTTGTCCATTCATCAGCTACCTACCACTTACTTTTTGTATTTCAGCTAGCTACCAATTACTTTTTATATTCTTTATTTTATAATTGTTTGATGAAAAAGTATAGGTAGTGGTCCACCCCAAATCTCAACTAAAAATGTCTATCAAAATAATTAGAAAGTGGTATATTCATTAGAAAGTTACCACTCTTTATTGATAAATAAAGAAGCTTAAAAAATTCAAAATATTAAAATATTGATGAATAATAATAATAATGAAAATCAAAATATTAAAATTTGATTATTGCCTCTAAGAAGCTTACTCTATAGCCTAATAAAAATAGATATTATTTGATCTCTCAACCCTGAATAAATCCCTTTTAAGATAAATCTATCTATACTTTTTTAACTTATAAATCCAACTAACTTCTTTATCTCACTTATAAGTAGAGTTCCAACCAACTCCTTGATCCAAGTTACTCCTTGATCCAACAGAAGAACAAATATAAATCTAAGGCAGTATTAATTTTAACTTCACAAACATACCACTAACACTGATCATTATAATTGAAAAACATAGGTTCACACTTTCGTCATTCTTCAATAACCAATGAATTTCTGCAGTCAATGTACTCCCGTCATTTTTCTGCAACCAACGCATGAATTCTTAAGTGGGATGAATCCAAAAATTTGATGAATCAATGCACTAATAGTAAGTGGGATGAGTCCAAAAATTTGAAACCTGCAAGAATAAGTTCCACAATAACCAATGGAATTCTGCAGCCAATGCACTCCCATCATTTTTCTCCAACCAACGCATGAATTCCTAGACTCCTTCAATGGAGTCCCGTGGAGCATAGCGCACAATGTCATGAAGCTGCAACCAATGCATGAATTCTTAGACTTCTTCAATGGAGTCCGGCTGAGCATAGCGCACAATGTAATGAAGCAAGAGTTTAAGTTTGCAATCCAGCATATCCACTTTATCACTTCCAAGAAAAGCCGCAAGAGATTTAACAACCTGGTTTCTTCTCAGTGTGCTCAGTATGCTCAGAAAACCTTTTCCATAAAGGGTTGCTATAATATTTAAAGCTAATCGTAAGTGGGATTCGTCCAAAAATTTGAAACCTGCAAGAATAAGTTCAACAATTTGGAGAATGTCTTTTACAATAACCAAACTTATCAGTGTTGCCATCGACTTAAAGAGAAATTGGCCTACATTTTCATTATCATACGCTGTAATTAAGCCATCAATCAAGAAGAGCTCATCTTCAAGTGTCGTTGTAAGTAAATAAATATTCTTTTCCACTTCCTGAAGTCGACTTTTCTCAGAGTTAGAGGTTCCCTGACATGCAATATATATTGTATGCATTTCTTGGAAACGAGAAATGCAAATTATTACTGCATTTACAATGGCCTCCGCGTAATATTCATATTCAGAGTCTAAGATGCTGCAATTTTTAATCCAGGCAGCTTTCAAGATTCCTATTCCGTTGTACATGTCTTCAATGGATATATCACTGAAACTAAGCCCAGCGAACACATAGATAGGGAGATGAACTACAAGTGAATAGAACTTCTTGTCTTGAATAAAGCAGTCCATGCTTTGGCGGTAAATTCTGAAGACGCTACTCCTGATTTTCGAATATTCGTCCTCTCCAAGAGAAAACAAAATGCGCATAAACCCCCATACAGAGATTGGATTGGAGGTGCTGCCAGCAAATGGCGATCTTCCAAACCGATGACGTCGGCGATCTTTACTACTTCGTTCCACAGGTGCATGGCATCATCATAGATAGTGGAGTACTCGCGCAACAAATAGTATAGGGAGTCAGTAATGACCTTCTGGAACATGTAATCGTAGCCTCTGATTGACAAAAATAATTGCTTGTTTTCTTCACGGTATTGGCAATAAAGATGCAGTAGATTAAAGCCCTGCCATAGGGCGTTCCAACACTGCTGCAAGTCTCGGTGCATGCTCTGGTTTTTCAAATGAGCGATTTTCTCTGTACGTTCAAAATTGAAAGCCAGATTGTTCAAGAGATCTTTCATCTGGGTCTCGCTCAAGATTTTAGTATAGTCACGAATCACAGTAAATCCTAGGCGTTGGCATAGACTTCGGTTATTTTCGATGTATTGTCGCATCTGTTGCCTCAGCTCGATCTGCGGTATGGAATTCTTGATTTCGAAGGGCTGACGACTGTATGGGTTGACAGCGCTGTGCTTGGTGTCCAATAATGAATTGACCCACACTTGTACTTATCTTGATGTCATAGTTGCCACTTGTCATCTAAAAACCAGATACCAAATTCCAAAGCTGACATCATTTGTGATTGGCCAATTACAACACAAATAAATACATTTTTATTATAATTAAAAATTATTATTTATAAAATTATAAAGTTAAACATTATAAACAACATTTTAATTTTTATGTACCTTTGAACTAATAGGTGAGTCAACCCAAGTTGACTTGCAATCGATTACCTACTGAGGCAGGTATAATAACTAGTAGTAATGCATGGATAACTCATAGATGATTAATGGATAACCAATAATAAGCCATATTAATTGATAATATGGTTTATATAAGTAAAACTAGTTTTATGGCATGATTAATTATTGTTAAATATTAAAGTAATTATGAGATGGTTATAGTTATCCATTTATGTTTATAATATAAACATTAAACTAATTAATATCAACATAAAACAAATACTATTTAATTAAAAAATATATAATTATTACCCATTTCTTTAACCACTACTTATTAAGTCATTAGGCATTTAGATATTAAGGCCGTGGTATCTTGTTATGCTTAAATTCATTTTGATTCAGATTTAAATGGGGTTAGTTAAATGGTTAACTTGAACCCTTAGTCAAGCTTTAAATTCTTATACTTATTAAACTTTTTGTTTGTTCAATTGATGCTCTGAATTTATTTTTGAAGTCTCGGGAGCTTCAACAATGGCATAGGCCACAATTTGAGTGGATGTTCTAGTATCTTAGATGTTGGACTTTTTAATCTTGTTATGCTTAAATGCATTTCGATTCACATTTAAATAAGCTTCAAATAAGCTTCAATGTTGATTAAATAGTATTTGTTTTATGTGTATATTAAATATTAATTTGTTTAATGTTAGCCTTTATTAAATAACTATTTATCACTATAAATTAACTAAGTGGGTGGTTGTGTCTATCAACGTTTATTTGCTACTTTATTAGTGGTTGTGCTAGTTTAAATCTTAATGAAGATACATCTAAGCATAACAATATACGACGACCATGAAATGAATCTTATTAATCTACTTAAGAAAACCGAGAATGTAAGACAATATTTAAATGTATATTGACATAGTAATAATAATAATTAAAAATAAAAATATTTATTTATGAAAATATCAATAAATAAATAAAGATTAAGTATAAAAATCTAATGATATATATACATATTTCAATACATTGTGTTATGGTAAAACCATGACAAAAATGAATGAATTAGAATGAAAAATGCATTGTGTGATTAGGATTTAATGAGAAAGGAATATTTTTAATAATGTAAGTTAAATAAAACCGTAGATTAAATATAATACTTTGCATTTGCATTTATTAGGGAGACATTTATCTTTATTCATTTAATTAAGGCTAATTATTGAATAATATACCATATTAAACTTTTTAAATATTCATAAACATCAATCATCCATTTAGCTAAATTTAAATTAAGAATTAATTCAAGGTTTAATAAAATGAGGCTATAAAGCCCTTTAAGTTTTCAATCATACAACTCCCTTTATCTACTAGCTCCACTCCCCATAATTATGATTTTTTTTATTTTATTTTTTATTTTATAGAATTGAATGAAAAGCATCAATTTTCTACATATGAAACCACAAACTGTGATTTGTTAACTTACGTGTCAAAAGCATGTGCCTTCAATATGTGATCACGTTGATATGAGTACAATGCTAAAGCTCATGAGATACAATGTCTTATACGATATGTCTTGCTCTACGATGTCATTTTTAGTTAAGATGGAGAAATGTGGGGGCTCCAATGCAAGTCTGAAAACCTTGAGTTTTCATTTTAGATGTTACGAGGTTGCAATACAAATTCCTATGGTAAATACAGCCTCAAATTAGCCATGATTTTGTGGTTAGAAATGTGGAGGCTCCAATGCAAGTCTAACCATGAGTTTTCATTTAAGATGTTACGAGATTGCAATACAAATTCCTAAGGTAAATACACCCTCAAATTACCCATGATTTTGTGGTTAGATATAGCGACAATAACAACAAAGCGGTTTCCAATATGCAGGTAAAGTGTATTACGGAGGATGAATCACGTTCATATGTCTATGGATCTACCTAAGTTAGGTTTTTAGTTGTATTAGAATGTGTTAAAACAATGATTAAAAAAAGGATAATGTTTACTAATGGATGTTGGCAAAGACAATTCATAAAGCTGTAATGTGGCAAAAACGCTTCGAGAAGCATCAATGAATGTGGAAAAGATAGTTCAAAAAGTAGTAATGACATAGTGGTCGGCTAGTCTATTGGAAAAATCTAGATAGAGATTTTTAGAAGCTCTTATAATCAATAGAGGAAATTTCAAGTCAAAATCGGCTCCTAAAAAAAATTAAAAAAATAATAGTTAAAATAATAAAATAATATTTATTAATTTTGGAGGAAGAAAAGAAAAAAAACTATTCTTTTGTTTGTATTTTCGACATATATCCCTGTTTTTTTACTCAAATTTTGATCGGGAGAGATGATCATCACGTTTTTCCAGGTATTTCTTGTTTTTGGAGTAGCAGGGTCCGTCAAACGTATGCCAAGTGCGTACTCGTTGGATGCGAAATTTAATTCCGCATCCAACTAGTTCTCCCAATCGAAATTTGAGGAAAAACATGGGGAGATATGTTGAAAATACAAACAAAAAAGTAGTTTTTTATGATACCTATCCCCAAATTTATATTGAAGAATTGTTTAAGGCCTATACGGTATTTCAAATTTAAAGCAATTTCATGTTAGATTTTTATCAATTAAACAGTATTATCTTAGGATCTTATCTGAGAGAATAACATGCACAGCAATCAATCACAAGAGACAATAGACACAAATGTTTTCCTCAGGGAGACCATAAAGGAGAGAACCCTGCAACTTCTTCAGAGATAGAATAAGCACCAATGGCAGCAGTAAAACCTAAATACTATACGATGATCTCCAACAACTATTCTCTCTCTAATCCCAGCTCCTTCTCTCTCACTCATGCACTACAACTGAGTGTGAGTGGCTGTATGATAAATAGAGAGGCTCTTTCTCTATTTATACTAGTTTTCAACTTGACAATAACTTACCATGGCCGAATTCTCTAGGAGAGTCTAATAACCCTAGTGCCCCAAAACTGCGGGGACTTTAACCCCTAATAAACAAGGAGGCTTAACCTCTATGAATTTACATGACTTGTTTACATTATTGATTCTCCCGATAGGAACATCGGGGACTAATCAAATACAATATATGAAATACATAAGTGAATACATTCCGAAGTTATAAATACATCAACACTCCCTCTTAACTAGGGAGGTATTCTCTTGACACAATTCATCATCACAAGTCTTCTTCTTTGGATCAAGTCTGGATCATCATCAACGCTGGATCATCACTGGCTCATCATCGAAACTGGATCATCATTGGATCATCATCAAAGTTGGATCATCACTAGATCATCATCAAAGCTGTATCATCACTAGATCATCATCATCACTGCTTGTGCTATCTCGATCAACTGGTGCTATGTCTCAATTCTTCTCGTCATAGGAACTTCTACAGAGCCATCCGTTTTGCATGTTGGTTTTAGGCATAGCCTCCATGTAGGTATTCATCTTCTTCAACACTTATATCAAACCCAGTCGGAAAGGCTCGCCCAACACTTACATATAACCATGGGAGGAACACATCCATCACCATGTCAGAAAGGCACGCCCAACACTCACATCCATCTGCATGGTAGGACACACCATCTACCATTTGAGGAAAGGCCCAACACTTACATCCATTAGCATGATAGGACACACCATCTATCATCCAAGGAAATGCCCAATACTTACATCTACTGGCATAGCAGGACACACCATCTACTATCCAAAGAAATACACAGCAGTTATATCTGAACCAGTCAAAAAGGCTCAGCACTTATATCTGGCCCAGTCAGAAAGGCTCAACACTTACATCATCTGGAATAGTAGGACACACCATCTACTATCCAAGGAAAGGCTCTGCACTTACATCAACTGGCATGATAGGACACACCATCTATCATCCAAGGAAAGGCTCTGCACTTACATCCATTGGCATGATAGGACACACCATCTATCATCCAAGGAAAGGCTCATCACTTATATCTACTCGCATGGTAGGACACACCATCTACCATCTGGAGAAAGGCTCTACACTTGCATCCACTAGAATGATAGGACACACCATCTATCATCTAGGCAAAGGATCTGCACTTATATTTGACCATGGGAGAACCCGCCTACCACCATGTCAAAAGGGCTCTACACTTACATCTGACCCAGTAAAAAAGGCTTTGCACTTACATCTGACTATGGGAGGACCCACCTACCACCATGTCAGAAGGGCTCCACAATTACTTCTGACCCAGTCAGAATGGATCCACACTTACATCTGACTATGGGAGGACCCACCTACCACCATGTCAGAAGGGCTCTACACTTACATATGACCCAGTCAAAAAGGCTATAAACTTACATCTAACCATGGGAGGACCCGCCTACCACCATGTCAAAAGGGCTTCACACTTACATCTGACCATGGGAGGACCCGCCTAACACCATATCAGAAGGGCTCCGTAGTTACATCTGGCCCAGTCAAAAATGCTCTGCACTTACATCTGACCATAGGAGGACCCGCCTACCACCATGTCAGAAGGGCTCTGCACTTACATCTGACCATGGGAGGACACACCTTCCACCATGTCAGAAAGGCTCACGAACTCATCACTTCCTCTTGGAACGAACCTCGATCTGGAAAACACCAAGCTTATCCTTGAAGTACTCAAACTTCACTCTGGCCAATGGCTTGGTCAACACATCAGCTATCTGCTCATCCGTCGCAACATACTGGAGCTGCACTGCTCCTCTCTACACCATATCCCTCATATAGTGATATTTGATATTGATATGCTTCTACTTATCATGGAACATCAGGTTCTTTGACAACTTCACACAACTCTGGTTGTCGCAATATATACAAGCAACATCCAAGTGGAGATCAAACAAATCAAATATTAGCTTCCTCAGCCACACTGCCTCACAACTAGTCGAAGAAGCTGTGACATACTCTGCTTCGGCTGTACTCAGTGCCACAAAAGACTGCTTCCTGCTAAACAAAGAGATCACACCTGATCCCATACTGAAGCAGCACCCTGAAGTTCTCTTTCTATTGATGGCACTGCATGCGCAATCTAAATCAACATAACCTTCCACGTTAATCTTCTAATCCGCCTCATACTTGAGCCCATAATCAACTATACCCTTTAGGTACCTCAAAATATGATTTGCAACAATCAGGTGAACATGTCTTGGATCCATCAAGAACTCGCTCAATGTGTTCACAGCAAAGAAAATATATGGTCTCGTATTTGTCAGGTACATCAACGACCCAATCATCTGACGATACATTGTAGCATCAACTATCTCTGATGAAGCATCACTAAATAGCTTCAGGTTCGATGCCATAGGTGTGGTCGTGGCCTTGGACTCCATCATCCCGAACCTCTTCAAGATCTCTACTGCATTCTTCCCTTTTCCTAGGGAGATTCCATCTGTATTCTGCCTCACCTCCATGCCTAGAAAGTAGTTCATCATAACCAAGTCCTTCATCTTGAACTCGAAAGCAAACTTCCTCTTTGTATCAACAATCAACCCATCTACACCCATTACAAACAAGTCATCTACATACAGTAGGAGTATCACTGGGTTTCCTTCTTCAACCTTGTAGTAAAGGTTGGAATCTGCTTTACTCTTGGTAAATCCCAAACTGGATAGGAAGTTGTCAATTTTGTCCTACCATGTCTTGGGTGCCTGTTTCAAACCGTACAGTGCTTTCTTTAATTTACACACATGAGTCTCCCTATCATGTGTCCGAAAACCGAGTGGCTTCTCCACATACACTTCCTCTTCCACTACACCATTCAAGAAGGTAGTCTTGACATCCATCTGGTGTATCTTCCATTTCATAACTACAGCCAGAACAAGTACTGATCTGATGCAAGTGTATCTGGCTAAAGGTGCAAAAGTTTTTTCATAATCTATTCCTTCTTTTTGGGAGAAGCCACAAGCCACAAATCTTGCTTTATATTTCTCTATGCTACCATCTGTAGCATGCTTGATCTTGTAGATCCACTTGGAAGTGACAAAAGACTTCCCCTCTAGTCTAGGGACAACATCCCAGACATCATTATTCATGATCGACTAGTACTCCTCGATCATAGCATCATTCCATTCTTTTTTCTTTGCCGCTTATTCATAGTGTGAAGGTTCTTTATCAATGATGTCACATAACAGGACTACATAACTAGATCGGGACCTAGTTCTTTTCCTTTCTCTGTGCATTTCTTCTAGAGCCCCATATCTTTCTGCACCTTGGATAGCCTCTCATACCCATGCAGGTTTCCTCTTGTGAGGATTCTTCTCTTGGGGTGGATCTATAGGTTCTTGGGGTTCTTCTATTTCTCGATATTCATCTTGATTTGCATCATTCATAGTTGTATCTTGAATTCTAGGTACTTCTGTTTCTTCAGAGTCTTTAATTGGTCTCTTTCTGGATTTGTTGTAAGCTAAGTCTTCGTCAAATGTTACGTCTCCACTAATGTCGATCTTCTTGAATCCTGGGAAGTATATTCTGTAAGCTTTCGAGCTTTCACTATATCCCACAAATATACCCTTCTTTCCTGAAGGATCTAACTTTGTCCTCTTTTCTTTTGGAATGTGTATGTAGACTGGACAACCAAATATTCTGAGATGGTTGACTTCTGGTTTCTTGCTGGAAAAGACTTCTTCAGGTGTCTTTTTCTAGAGTACTCTGTGTGTAGTATGGTTTTGTACATACACCGTTATCGTGGCAACTTCTTCCCATAGATGCATGGGAAGATCTTGATTATGAAGCATTGCCCTTGCAACTTCCATGATCATTCTATTCTTCCTTTTTGCAACCCCATTATGTTGTGGATTATATGGAGTGGTCAACTCCCTCTTAATACTTGAATCTCTGCATAACTGTTTGAATTCATTTGATGTGAATTCTCTGCCATTGTCTAATCGAAAGGTTTCGATCTTATTTTCTAGGTGGTTCTTGATCAAGGCTTTGAATTCTTTGAACATGCTGAATACTTCATCTTTGTTCTTCAAGAAGTATATCCATGTCTTCCTAGAAAAATAATCAATGAAAGAAACCTAGTATACATACCTGCTGAATGAACTGGATGACATCGGACCGCATACATGAGAGTAGATGATTTCCAAGATTCCTTTTGCCTTACTATCGCTATTTGGAAATGTCTTCTTTGCGTTCTTTCCTTTCACACATCCTTTGCACACACTGTCATGTTTTGTCTATATTTCTGGAAGACCTTCAACATCTTTTCTTATAAGTGGTAGTGCTCTATAGTGCACATGTGCAAGCCTTCTATGCCAAAGTTCATTTGGATCTACTGAGTCATGGATCAAAGCTTGTTCTGGTTGGCCCTTCAATTTCTATATTCTTCCTTCTTGTTCCCCAATCACTACTACATCATCTATAGTCTTTCCCTTTGGCCACATAAGAACTTGGCCATCTACAAATGAAACCCTTATGCCTTTTGCATCCAATGCAGATATGGAGAGGAGATTCTTCTTTATTCTTGGTACAAACAAGACATCTTTCATCTTCATAGACTTTCCAGAGTATAGCTTATATGAGGATTCACCACTACCTTTTATTGGATACTGGTAGTCATCCCCAAGTTTCACCTTGTGAGGTGACTCATGATCAGACAGTTTCACAAAAGATTCTTTGAATCCCGTCATATGTTTGGAAGCCCCACTGTCTATAAGCCAATCATTGCTTCCATGTGTGACAGTTCCCGTGAGAGCAAAAATCAAGACATATTTTTCATCACTTGAAGAATCATCACTTTCTTGTTTGATTCTCTTTATGGAAGGTTCATCATCCTCTGCAACATGAGCATGATGTCTTCTCTTGTTTCCCTTCTTCTTGTGAGACCCACTTTTGTTTCTAGGCAATCTCTGGCCTAGTGTCCTCTCTCATTACAAGTGAAACATCTGACTTTAGATAAATATTTGTTAGGTTTTCTCGAGTTATCTTTCTGGTGAGAATGCTTACCTTTGGGATGATGATAGTACCTTATACTTTTCTTGGAGTGTACTAGGAGAGCTTGCTCTTCACTTCCTATATTCTCTTTGTGGGCTACTATTTGAGCTTCTTCTTGTGATCATTCCTCCCACAGTCTTTTGAATGTGACTAGCTTTCTTCTAGCACAAATCCCTTGAATGAAGGAGTCCCATGACCTAGGGAGACCATTCAAGGTGGTCATTACAATCTCTGCATTCTCCACTTCTTCATCTACTGCTTCAAGTTGTTCTTTGATCTGGGAGACCCTTGTAAACTATGATTGTATGGTCTCCACATTCTGGATCTTCACATTCTTCAATTGGTTCCTCAAAGTCATCTTTCGATTTATGTTATTTCCTTCAAACAAATTGGTCAAGGCTTTAAACATGTCTTTAGGTGTCTTTAGGGAGGACACTTGTGGTATGATGTGATCCTTGATTGAATCAGCAATAATCCTCTTGGCCATGATCAAGTTCTTCTTTTGTAATGTCTTAACCTCATCTCCCTCTGTAGTTGGAACCTCTCCATTGATGTAGGAGTCCAATTCATTTTCTTGAAGAACTAGGGAGATCCTATACTTCCATGCTTGAAAGTAATCAGCTCCCTCAAGCTTTTCATCAAGCTTGGTGTGATGAGACATCTTAAATGAGAACCTCAAATGGAAATACCAAATATTTAGATCTAACCAATTTGAGAAGCTGAAAACTAGATCTGGAGCTGATCTTCTGAAGTGCTACTTTTCTGGTTCCAAGGAAGATTAGGATTTGACTTTCTCGGAGTTCTACCAAACCAAAAAGCTCGATTTTTGTCTCTAAACTTCGATTTTAAGGAGGAGGACAATCCTAGCCTGAGCTCACTCAAAAATTCCTCTTCAGTGAAAAGCCCTAATTTCTTGATGTAGTGGTAGGTCAAAAACTGAAAGTGCTCTGAATCAGATTCTGCTTCGATAGAAAGATGTGCCCTTCAATGGAGGTTCATCCTAGCCTCCTTTTGTTGATGGATTGTGGAGAGAGACCCAAAAAGTAAGAATCCCTAGCTTCCGCAGCTGCACAGTTTCTTCTTTTCATGTTAGCTCTGATACCATGTTAGATTTTTATTAATTAGACAGTATTATCTTAGGATATTATCTGAGAGAATAACACGCACAACAATTAATCACAAGAGACAATAGACACAAAGATTTTCCTCGAGGAAACCATAAAGGAGAAAACCCGACAAATTCCTCAGAGATAGAATAAGCATCAATGGCAGCAATAAAACCCAAAGACAGTAATATGATCTCCAATAGCTATTCTCTCTCTTATCCCATCTCCTTCTCTCTCACTCATGCGCTACAACTGAGTGTGAGTAACTGTATGACAATAAATTACTAGGGCTGACTTCTCTAGGAGAGTCTAATAACCCTAGTGCCCCACAACTGTGGGCAATTTAACCGCTAATCAACAAGGAGGGTTAACCTTTATGACTTTACATGACTTGTTTACATTATTGATTCTCCCGATAGGAGCATTGGGGACTAATCAAATACAATGTATGAAATACATAAGTGAATACATTCGGAAGTTACAAATACATCAACATTTCATTGGCTAACACATGATGACATGGAATTTGAATTAGAGTTAAAAGGCCCATTTTGTGTTGAAATTTCCTCTAATGGTAATTTTTCAAGTCTATAAATACAAACTTCATCTAAGCAACTGGAGTATGGCTTCTTATTTATAATCAATGTTTTTTTTTCTATGTTTTTTCTCTATCCATGTTTGCTTATTTGCTTTGTTTCTTCATGGTATCAAAGCATGTGGATGATGGGCACTAGGTTGTGTCTTTGATGGTGACCAGTGCTGAAATTTGTTTTTTATTCTACTCGTTAAAAAAAAATTCTAACATTTTGACATTTTATATTTCCTGTCATGAAACGTTTTGTTTAAAATTTTACCCTTTAAGAGTGAAAGTTTGCTAAAAACTTTACCTTTCAATAGTAAAGGTTTGCTTAAAAAATTACCCTTCAATAATTAATTTTTGTGATTTTGTTTTTCAAAATAAATTTTTTGGTACATTTTTATATTTTCTCTACATTCCTTTTTCCTTTTTTCTTTTTCTTTTTCTATTTTTTAGTAATGTAGGTACTGTACCTTGTTAATCGATAAGAATCGACATATAATGTATATTAAAGCCTCTGATGGTGCTTTGTAGAAATTAAAGTTTTTGTATAACTCACTCTCATAATTGGAACTCATACAATTGATCAGATTTCAACCACGGATAAACCAAGGGAAACCTGACTCTTCCACATGTTCCATTAGATTAACACATACTAGGATATATTCTCAATGTAGGATGTTTCTCCTTAGGCCCAACATATGTTACTCCTCCAGAGAGGGTTCCCTTGCATTTATCCACCTTCATAGAGAGATCTTTCTCTCGAGTAGGAGTAGCTATTGTTTTTCCTTCGGAATGCTTAAGGGATTAAGATTATTATTATGTCTAGTTTGTCTCTTTTATTAATAAAAATGAGTTAATCGTGCATGAAGTGTTGGAGACAATCAAATGATGTCGACCAAAGACAGGGTTCAATTTCATTTAACCAAACAATAGTGAAAGAATACATTATGAGCTGGAAGCTGGAAGATGGAAGCAACATAGTAAAAGGATAAATATTGGATGTATACTGAAGAAAAGGAAAGGAAAAATAATATGGTTCATGCCATCTAAAGAATAAGAATAAGAATAATAAATTGTCCCATCAAAGCTATTACTGTAAAAGCATTCTAATAAGTATCGTTAAAAAATGGTCCGGTCTAAGAAATTCTAGTCTAGTGGTCCTATGACCCGTCTAATCAAATCTAGTCTAATAAAGAACAAATTATCTAACAACGTGCCTAAAAATTAAATAACTTACATATCTTAAAGAAAAGTGCAGTTGCAAAAGAACATGTTTAATTTTAGCCTTTAATCTTTGATCCATAAGGAAAGTCAACTAGGTATTAAACGCCAAAAAATAAAATAAAAGCTGGAGATAGTCTCTCCATTCCCAACTATTACACATTGTTGTCACAAGAATGATCACATACAAACCAACAATTATATAAACGAACCACTAAGCCCCTTTTGACCATCAGGTAGAGAAAGACTCAGTAACTAATACAATATAAAAATGACGACAGCCTGTAATTATAAAAGAAACTTGGAACAAATCAAGCTTCAAGCATGTGGATCATCGGTTCATTAGTGGAAAATAAAAATGGATAATGGGCACAAGGAAGCTATGAAGGAGTATGAAAAAAGCAACGTTATGGTAACATATTTGCAGAAGTAAATGACCGAATTTGCACAGAAGCGAGACTGTGATCAATTTCACAGCCCTCACAACCTTCTCCTTCTCTTAGATATATTATGTTATTTTCACTTTGCACTCTGCAGTTCGTAAAGAAATTTGATTTAGAGATAATACTCTGCTAAAATTATCCAAGACACATTGAATCTCTCACTGCAATTGTCTAGAAATATTATTTTCACATTAACTGATGTACGTTGTTATGGTATGTATCTCGATTCTCAACCATGTACTATCGAATCTGAGTAAAGAGTTTAAATATATATAAATTACATAAAATATACAGAAAATCAGAGTATTTTTTAAACAAATCAATAGATTTTTAAACAAATATTTAAATCTAAACTAAAAAGATTCTACAAGCACTACCTTTGAATCTTGATAATGCTTTCCAAGACTCTCTCCAGATTCTAAACTCCACTATCCAATCTTCAACTCCAAGGGATTCTACCTCTAGCTCAATCCTTCCAAGTTCCACTTTCAATCATTTATTTGAGCATTGAGCAATGAAATTTGTACTATGTAGATGCTAATAACAATAATAATAATAAATAAAAATAAAATAGAAAAATCATTGTTAAATGACTTTTTTTGCTTTCAGAAAAAATAAAGAAAACCTACAAACTAGAAAAGCATGAATGATAAAAATAATACTAACTTAATATTTTTTTAGCCAAAGTATGATTGGAATTTGGAAAGTATACTTTTATATAATAATAAAATAAAAGTATTTATATTACTAATTTAATTTTAATAATTTATAATGAAGTTTTAGTAATTTTGTTTCCCTTCAAAACTAGCAATAATATAATGACGTTTTGAAAAATTAAATTCCACGGCTGAAGAAGGGGGTGAACTATGAGTGAGTGTGGGTGGTTGAATTGTTGTGGAGTGGCTAGTTGGGAGAATTGTTGTGCAATAGCTTCTCGAGAGAAACCACGTGGAGTGGAAAACTAGCCTGTCCATGGATTTTTGTGGAGTGTTTTTCAACATCTCCAATGATGCCATCCTTTAAGAGTAAGATCACATGTATTTTTAGATGGTTGTCATGGATTTATTTTAGTAAACAACATATTTTGGAATTTTTCCTTGTGGATTTGTTGATTGGAGATTAGTATTTCTATTAGTATTTGAAATATTTTCTTGTAAATTGGTTGTTTGGTAAATTTCTTGGTTACAATGAATGGATGAATATGTATATGGATATTGATTAACTATATGGTTAAAATAAATCTTTGTTGGAATAAAAATATATTTTGGGGATTATTTGTGTGAAGGAGTAGTATTTGTTACTAAGTGAAATTATAGTTTGGGTGATCATATTTGTGTGAAGGAGGCTCGAATTTTTTTTAAAATTTTCCACATAACTATAAATGTGGGCATAATTCTAGAAATGAAAGAATTACAATGAACGTGTTCACAAAATAGAGCCATGTTTAATGACGAGGAAGCAATGTGATTTAGTTAATGAAAGGTTTACTTGAAGTTAAGGTCAATTAGATTTATGTAGTATATGGTACATTATATTATGTACGGTATATCAAGTGTGTGAGTTAGTTAGGTTAGGTCAAGTGGGTTAGAAAGTATTGGTTTCAAGTTATGTGGATTATTAGGTTAGTGGGTGAGGATATGTTATGTTGTGTAATAATTTAGTAGGTTAGGCATGGGTTAGGGTATTAGCAGGTTAGGTCGGTTAGTGGGGTGCATTAGTGGTTAGGTCGATGGGGAAGGTTATGTAAATTAGGTGGGTTAGTGCAGTAGTTAGTGTGGTAGAGTGTCTTGACTCCAATGTATTTTCCCTCTCGCCCATATTTTTTATGTTTATAAAGACAATTGTTGGTTTACCTTATTCATTTGTTGCAAGATGCATATTATATTTCATTACTAAATATAAATATACATCAAGAATGATTCATGAAGTGCAAAAAACAAATCCTTCAAGAATTGTTTTCATTGCAAAAATCTAATGCTCATAGCTGATTGTAAAGCTTGTACATCAAGAATGATTCATCAAGTGCAAAAAACCAATTCCTTGAACAATTGTTTTCATTGCAAAAAAATAATGCTCATAGCTGGTAGTAAAGCTAGTGGCAATGTCGAGAACATCACCACCATGTGGCTCTTGTTTATAGAAATATTGCCTCTTTCTCTAAAAAATTTCTTTGGTATTTATAAAGCTCTAACTATGTGTATTATTGAAGTGTCATGAATATATATTTATGCCTAAGGCATTTTTCTCCAAACATGTTAGGAAAAACACTGTTCATTTTGCGATCCGGTGGTTCTCCGCGTCTCCTCTTCGCGATCCGGTGGTTCTCCGCGTCTCCTCTTCACGATCCGGTGGTCCTCCGCAAGTGACAGCATTATGCATTTCACCACATTTAGGTTTAGGTTTTTAACATGGTTTCATTCTTCCATTGCGATGCAAAGCCTGCGAAATGAGCATGCACATCTTGGATCGAATTCGGAGCCATGAAACTATCAGTGATGATCTAGGCGGTAAATAAGGGTGAGAAATGGTGTGGAAAATTTCCAAAAGGCCAGCCCGATGTATTATCATATCACTTACATTACTACTACCTGTTTGTTATTCTTCGTAGATCCCTTGATTTTCTGAAGCAGCAGACGTCCGAGGATTGAAATAAGCTTCCTTGAGGATGTCTTTGAACTATGAACTATGGAGGATTTTTCAATTCTATTCATCTATATTCATCTAATTGATTGCTGCCATGGAACCATGTTGGCCTTCAGGGTACAGATAATACTACAATTTTGGGTGTTTTTGCGCTGAGGAGTCATGGCATATTTGCATAAGAATATTGGTATTGTGTGGGAGCGGGTGCCTTGTTGGGATTTTCAGTACTCTTTCAATATCTAAATCGTGGGTTACTTCACTGCTAATTGTCTATTCTCGTTTTGTTCATCTTTCAAATATGAATAAGGTGGGGTTTGTTTTTTGATAGATCTTGGGAAACCTCAAGCTGTCTGGAGATGAGCGGAACATATTTATAGCGTTGGGATCAACCTATACTCCCTCTTGAAGCAGAGTTCTTGCATTGTGCATCGAGGAGAAATATGGGAGCTAGAATAAGAAAACTGACTTTCACTTTCAATGATAATAATGACAAAGGAGTGGCAACTCCATATTGTCCACGACGTGGTACTGGAAATTCCAGAGCCCTGAAGAAATCTGATCTTGATGTGGTTATCTTTGGCTGCTCCCATCAAACATTCAAGGAGTGCGTCACTTAATTGATATTTGGTATTTTATTTTCCCTTTCTTGTTTTTTTTTTGTTTTTTTTAATGGGTTTTAGTTGACAGAAACGGTTAATATTGTAGAGAACAAGGGAATAATAGGAAGCCATCGAGATCGAGACGATGGTATTATTCTGATGACAATAATACCTGTAAGACAACTGTTAACTTAGAGTGGTTCAGAGTTCCCTGAACATATTAAGGGGATTAGATGGTAGATGAACTCCATCATTTTCAGTTCTATAACAAATTCTTTCATTTATTGGCTGTACAGTCGAAATGTAGGTCAGAAGAATGAACAACCAATCAATTAGTTTGGAAGGCAATAATGAGTTGGCAACAGGAGTTCCTCCAAAACAAGGAATGATTCTTCCATTTCAACCACTAGCCATGTATTTTGAAGATGTAAATTACTTAGTTGACATGCCCCCTGTATGGAATTTGATCCCCAAGACTGCTCTATTATGTGATTCAACAATTGGCTATTTTTGCGCCTTCTCTTACTTGAAGAGTTTGGCTGACAAGTTCTGAATTTGTCTGCAGGAATTGAGGGAACAAGTCTCTGAAGATAGACTTCAATTTCTCCAAGATATTACAGGGTCATTCAGACCTGGTGTTCTTACAACATTGATGGGGTCAGTGGTGCTGGGAAGACAACTCTAATGGGCTTCTTAGCTGGAAGAAAGATTGGATGATACATTGATGGTGATATCCCAATCTCTGTATTTCTGAAAAAGCAAGAAACCTTTACTCGAATTTCTGGTTACTGTGAACATAATGATATACATTCTCCACAAGTAACTGTCTAGGAGTCCTTGTTATATTCAACATTTCTCCGTCGTCCAAAGGATGTTGAAAAATAAACCAAAATCGTAATTCTACAGCTATCATTTTCTCTGGTCTACCATCTAGTAGTGTTTTCTTCTGACACGATGCCAACTTGTCATGTTACTAACTTGCAAATATTCCAATTCGTAGGCCTTTGCTAATGAGGTCATGGAACTTGTGGAATTAGATAATTTAAGTGATGCACTGGTAGGTTTTCCTGGTGTGACTAGATTTCCAACTGAACAAAGGAAAAGGTTAACAATAACTGTGGAGCTTGTTGCAAATCCATCTATAGTTTTCATGGATGAGCCGAATACTGGTATGGATGCTAGAGCAGTTGTGATTGTGATGCAAACTATTCGTAATACAATAGATACTGGAAGGACTATTGTCTATACGATTCATCAGCCTAACATTGACATCTTTCAAGCTTTTGACGAGGTAAACTAAGGTTTATATTATAAGTCAACTTGAATCATTGTTTTAGAGTTTGGTGTTGATTTCTGGTTTACAATGATGGCTTCAACTCCTGTTAATGAAAAGAGGAGGGAGATCCATTTTCTTCGGGCCACTAGGACAGAATTCTCACAAGGTTGTCGAATACTTTGACTTAATGACTTGCATATTTTCGTAGTCATTAGAAAATGAAAAGAGTTTGGGACCTAGCACTGCTAATTTAATCCCTAAATGTGAGTTAATTTTCTGATTTTCATCATGAAAAATTGCAGGCCATTCCAGGAGTACCAAAGATCAAAGATAAGTACAACCCAGCTACATGGATGCTGGAAGTTAGCTATATTGGTGCTAAACATGGTTTGGGGATAGAATTTACAAAGCATTACAAGAACTCTTCCCTCAATAAGTAAGCATTAAAGTTATCAACATTTTTCCACCAAAATCCTTATGTTTACAATGTTTAGCATTACAAGAAGTTTACAAGACACAAAGATATCAGCTTCAAACTCACATTCTAATATTTCATCTGTTTATTCGCTATAAAGGCAGAACATAGCATTGGTGAAAGAGCTTAGCATTCCACCTCTAGGAGCGAAGGATATTTATTTTTCAACCCAGTAATCACAATCATTCTTTGGATAGCTCAGTTCCTTCCCGTGGAAGCAATGGTTGACTTACTCACGAAGTCTTGATTATAACATTGTTTGATACGCATTCACATTTTCATGTGCTCTACTGCTAGGAACAATCTTTTGGAAGGTTGGCACAAAGATGTACTTGAGATTTAACTCTATAAGACAGATTACTGTCCAAAACATTAAGTTGTTTGGATTGACGAATCAAAAAAGTGTTTGATGCTTATTGTCACATCCCCGTGCCTCCGACCGGCAAGGAGGACGCGATCCATGGCATTAACCAAGCATACTAACAGCCTCATGAACATGTACAGGAAGTAAAATGGCAAAACATAATACTGAAGTAGAATGCATTGAAGCAAAAACATGCACATATATACAATTGTTCATCATACACAGCTGAATTAATTCATCTTGCACAGCAGAAACAACATGCATTCACACAATCATTATTTCAACATGTTCATTTCTATTTAATTAACAGTAATTATAGAATTGCAGAGGTAAAATGCACAAGATTACTTATCTTATGAAAGCTTTGCTCTGCAACCAGCTACGTCGCTGCAACGTTCCACCCAACCATAGGCCAGCGTGCTCCTCAATCTCTCAGCAACGCTGCCACCCCCGAGCTGGGCATGATTCTCCAAGGACTAAGGGAACTAGCAGGCTTACACATAGCCAGGATACACAAAAACACACAGCCAAGCCAACCAAGTTGGGTTTATCAGGCCATTAAGGAGTTGATGAAGGCAATTTGCTAAGCTGGTGAGCTCATTACAGAGCCAAGAACACCTACACTTGAACTAGCCTGACCTATAAGACACCCATCCACACCCAACAAAAGGAATCAGTCCCTTCTCTGCTACACAGTCCCTCAGGCCCTGCATTCCCTTCCAGTGCTATTCAGGGGTGATGGAGAAGAAGGCCAGCCCTCTAGCTCTGTCTGTGTGGTTTCTAGCACCAGGTTTATCAAGCAACCAAGACAACACCCTTACTCCTCACACAGTCCAAAGACCAACAATTGCATTCAGGCAATCAATTCAGCTCTCACAGCTTAAACAGGGAAAAATGAATTACGCAACCCCAAACGTAACAGCAAAAACAGATCACAATATGGAGAAAAACACACAGTCCTGAAGCTTATCAGTGAGCACAACTCTCAGCAGGGAAAAACATCCCAAATAGCTTGTGCATGAGGCCAATAGTCACTGAGACAGTCAAAAACATGAATGGCCCTTCACAGCCATGGTAAAAACACACGAAACCACCAAATCGTGAATGGAAAATGCACCAGCAGCTCCAAAAACGTGAGGAAGACAACCCAGTCCCTGGCACTACAAAAACGACCTCCAATCCATGGGAAAAATGAAGCTAACAACCAAAATCATGGAATGAAAGACACAGGAAAAACTCCAGCTGCTCCCAAAAGCCCCAACGTGAAGGAGAATGGTGAGGAAAATGGAAAACGTGGATGTATGGCAGAATGACCTGCGTTTTTGGGCATTTTCCTTGCCAAGGAAGTTAGAACACGTTTTTCAAAAATGGGTCTCTGCCCAATTCGAATTTGGTTTCCCATACTCTTCCCATTCCATGCAATAACTAACTCAACCACATTCTGGCAGAAATAAATGATTGGGGAAAAAGACAAGAAAGGTAGTTGACATTTTGATGGGTTCTCTCATAGACATTTGGATTTTCCCCATTGGCCCATAGGTTAAATATTTCACCCCCCTTATCCTTAGAAAATCATGCCCCATTCGATTTAGTTGCCGCGACCGTAGCTGGTTGTGCCCATTAATTAATTATGATGCATATTTACATGATGGCCAACATAATATATGCCGGATGCCTCGGTATACCATCGGTGACAAATTTAAATCCAAAACATAGCATTACCGATCAATGGTGGGGCTTTGGCCTTTAGCTCTGCACCATGATCATTACAATATATACATCATGTACATTTAATGTAACGGGGTCAAAAACAGGGCATTACACTTATACTCTGTATGTTATGGACTCCCAATCTTCTCAGATACAAAGAAATAGGTTGACTGCATATCAGGGACAGCAACAATGATATTTTTACTGTTGAAAGGGATTTGTTTAGCGCATTATATTCTTGGAAGTTAACAATTGTTCAACTGTGCATCCTATGGTTGCAGTAGAGAGAACTGTGTTCTACAGAGAAAGGGATGCAAGGATGTACTCTGCATTGCCCTATGCTTTGGCTCAGGTTGGTTCTGTTTTATTGTTTCATTTTATTTTCAATCCTAATTGTCCACATTCAAATTCTCCATGGTCCAAAGTAACGAGAAATAATTATTTATGAGAAGGGAATAATGGTTTACTTTCAGAGCTGCTGCTGAAATATTATAGTTTTCTTAATGAATCTCATTTCCAGAAGTAGAACCCGAAAGCTATATATACATCTCTGATTTCAGTGAAACCTTGTGTGTTTCTGTAGCCACTAAATCTCTATATTTCACAATGTAATTGGAAAGAGTAGACACATTTGTCAAAGGAGAAATACCAAATTTGTATCCATCGAAGTCTATTGTGAGAATGACATTGGAATATCTAATGTTCCTTCACTAAGCTTCCCCTTCTTGATGAATATGAGCTAGCATATCTTCATTCTTGTGTTTTCATCCAAAGGAGTTCTTCCTGCTCCTCTTCCACTAACAATTCAATGTCTGAATATCGACCCCTAGAGTATATATTGCATTCAAGAATCAAGATAGAAAAATCAATTAAATTGCACTTCGGTATATTGATCTAGGTTACTAAAATCTATGAATTTCCAAACTCTAAAAAAATAATGAATACATTTAAAGATTGCAGTCTACTTAAAGAATACTCTATATACAAAAAGGACATAACAAAGACAGTTATTTTTGGGCTTAACTATCAAAGGGACATGTTTACAGCAGTATCAACAATTGCAAGGTTTTTACGCTCCAAAATAAAGGTCAAGGAAACTAGGCTATGAGCCAAATAAAATTGGATAGACTGAAGAGCACTAGCCCTTATATAATACACTTGATTTTTAACTATGTAATCCTTTCCTTGCGCCAAAGCAATGTGTAGTTATAATCCAACAATTGTAAAATGAGCATAGTTAAGATCCTCTCCTTATTGGCATCTCAGGTTACTCCCACCCAATTATTGCAATCCTCTCCTACATTTACTCATCTTGCATTAAGAAAGTGTTTGGATTTCTTTAATCATGTCCTTGGAAGGAAAAGTCAAGTGGGAGGCAACAAACTCCAATACTTTACAAGGTAAGCCATTCAGAGTACCTATCAAGAATTAATTTTAGCATGTCTGTGTTTGTCAAGATTTGATTTTTACGCCGTAAGGCATTTTTCTCCGAAGTTCTTTGGAAAAACATTGTTCATTTCATCATCTATTCAACCAACCGTGCTCCTCCGTGTGTCCTCTTCACGATCCGGTGGTTCTCCGCGTGTCCTCTTCGTGATCCGGTGGTCCTCCACATGTTTTAAAAATCTTCCAGATGTTTTGGAGGTAAAGGTTAGAACCCATTCCGGGCTCCTCCGCAAGTGACAACATTGATGGTTGGACCTGACACTTAACCCCCATCCCCGCGTGTCTCCTTCGTGATCCGCTGGTCCTCCACGTGTTTTCAAGTTGAGTTTGTGTAAAACCTCCGTGCTGATAGTCGGGCCTTCTCAATGTTTTGGAGGTAAAGGTTAGAACCCAGTCCGGGCTTCTCCGCAAGTGACAGCATTGATGGTTGAAGGTTTCCGATTGCTGCCTTGCTCTGTCCTCCCATTTCGCCTGCAAGTTTCAGTGTTCACGTGTTTTCCACCCTTTTGTTTTCCACCTTTCTGCTGAGCATTGTTCATAGGATTTGTCGCGACTGTTGAGTTGGTCAGAACCGCAGTTGTCCAACGATAGCTTTAGTGTTCAAATCATGACAATGGACCATGGATTATTATTTTCCAGTCTCCCATGCAACGATATTGGAGGGAACTTCATAGCTGAAATTGTAGAGAAGAGCCATGTAGTCGTAGGGTGAATGAGCCGGAGCTTCTGAGAATGGGCCTTCCATAAGTTTTTTGGTTATGGCGGTCAGATTGAGCATCCCAAAGGTTTACCATTATGGAGGCCTCAAGATTCCATCAGAAGATGTTTTAAGCGGCTGCAAGCCTGCAGGAGTGAAAGAATAACCTCTCTGAGGCACTCAGTTGTCTATGCCAATATGAGAGACGATTTGCGGAAGGACGAGGAGTCTCCTCTTCATTATGTGCCTCGCAAGTACCAGACTTTCCTCAAACGAAGGCTTAGCCTTAACTCGGGTAAGCTCAATTATATTTTAATTTCTTTTGGTATTTTATAGGCAAATTCTGATATCCTCAGGCTAGACATTATTTTAGCAAAAGCTTCTTGGAATTTAACCAGAATGCTTTCTTTCATGGAATCTTTTATCTCATTCATGGAATCACTGGAGGAGGAGGCTCCTCCTCTAACTGAGACTCCTGAGTAACAAACTTTCCTACAACGAAGGCTTATCCTTAACAGGAGCAAGTTCATGGATTTTAATTTCATCTTAGTATCTTTATAGGCAAATTCTGGTATCGTTAGGCTAGACTATTTTTCAGCAAAACCTTCTTGTAATTTAACTTGCATGTTTAATTTTTAGCAAAAGCTTTGTGTAATTTAACTTTGATTTTTAGCAAAAACTTATTGTAATTTGTTTTCATGGAATCTTTTATCTCATTTATGGAAGGAGGAGTTTCCTCTTCTAACTGAGCCTTGTGAGTAGTAGACTTTCATCTAGCATAGGCTTATCCTTATTTCTAGTAAGTTCAACTGGATTTTGATTTCATTTTAATTTTAAGTTAAGTGGATTTTAATTTCCTTTGAGAATCTTTACGGGCAAATTTTGATATCGTCAGGCTACAATAATTTTTAGCAGAATTTTTCTTGTAATTTAACCATCATGTTTGTTTTCATGGAATCTTTTGTCTCATTTATGGAATCGCTGCAGGAGAAGTTTCCTCTTCTAACTGAGCCTCTTGAGTATCATACTTTCCTCTAACAGAGCCTTAGCCTTCACTCTAGTAAGTTAAACTAGATTTTAATTTCATTTTAATATATTTCCAAGCAAGTTCAGATATCTGAATGCTAGACCATTTTTTTATGCAAAAAGCTTGTTGCAATTGAAACCAGAATGTTCGATTTTTTCTGGTGGAGTCTTATTTCTGTCTCATCAATAAATTAAGCTTAATTTGAGTGGCATATGCATAAGATTTCATGTATTTGTAAATATTTAATTTGAGATGGTTGGATTCCGACCGAGTAACAGAAATAAAATATACTAGTTTTTTGTGTCTATTTTAATCACTAAATTAGGCTCAACACCAGAATGGGTATTACTTTATCGTAAATCCATGCCTGCAGTGGCCTTTAGCCATCATGATCCATCGTGATGTTCATTATATTACTCCAATTTACCAACTTCATTATTTTAGTTTAATTTTAAAAGGAACAAAATTCAAACAAGCTTATGTTTGGTATGGATTCATTTTGGTTGATCTATTCAATGCTCAAAACTTCTTATATTTTATACTCGTTTATGTACTTGGATTCAAACAAGCTTCTGTTTGGTATGGATTCATTTTGGTTGATCTATTCAATGCTCAAAACTTCTTATATTGTATACTTGTTTATGTATTTGGTATCCTAATTAGAGGAGTTTGTTGAAATTTAAATTTTGTCTCTCGCTATTGTTATCTTGGTTGGTTGAAGTATATTAGTCATGCATAAGAAGTGTCTTGATACACACCCTGTGTATACACAGTTGAAATTAACATGTCTTTCACTGGTAATTAACATGTGTCTTGGGACTTTTGATGTTTTTATGCAAACTTTCTCATCGAGGAACAAAGCAAGCTATACAAAACTAATGAAATCCTGGCCATTTTCCAGAGTCCTAAAAACTATAAATATGATAGGGTAAGCTTCAATAGTGTTTTCACAACATGTTTTAATTTGGCAAACCTTGTTCTTAAAGTCATTAAGAACAGTCAATCCAGTTTGCCTAATAATTGCATGTTTTACCTGTGTTTTATTCTTTCTAAGATTCATATTGTATTTGGGTTTTATATAGATTGTTGTTCTTGTCAATTTTCTTGCACCTAGATAATATTGATATTTCATTATAGGATGTTTATGCAGAAACATTTTCTATGTATTTGAGAAAAATATCTTCTCTGGATTCGTTGTTCAGTGCAGCTTGATTTTGCTACTAAGCAATGTTTGATGGTGCAATTGTCTTAGAAGAAAAGTTGTTTTGATGCAAATATCAAAACTTTCTCCATGTGAAATTTAGAGTATAGGATAGGGACAAATTGCTTGTGTCCGTTTTGTTGGATTATGCATACATGATTTTATTGCAAATTGACAACCACACGATTGATTTTAATTAAGATTGGTGACATCAACACACTACTTCTGGATTTTTTTATTAAACTTAATTTGTTGCTACACTGAATTAAAATGGATCGATGTGGCTAAATTTTAAATGACAGTTATGTTGGTTATGAAGAAGGGGGACAACTGACAGAAGCAGTAAGGAGATGGCCTTATGGTGTCATTCTTTTTTATGAAGTTGAGAAGGCACACAATTCAGTGTTCAACACTTTGCTTCAATTGCTTGATGATGGTAGACTTACAGATGGACAAGGTTGCACAGTTAGCTTCTCAAACACAGTCATTATCATGACATCCAACCTTCGAGCAGAGCACTTGCTTGCTGCATTGTCTGGGGACACAATGATGAAAGATGCAAAATAAAACGTTATGCAAGAAGTATGTCCGTTGATTTTCTTGACTTTGTGTGTATCATTGTCTTGGGACACAGTGATGAAAGCTGCAAAAGAAAACATTATGCAAGAAGTATGTCCGTTCATTTTCTGGACTTTGTGTGCATCTTTTTCATACAAGTATCATGAAGATGACTATGGTGTTTTGACACGTTTTTCTTTGAATGTTGTTGCAGGTTAGAAGACATTTTAGGCCAGAGTTGTTAAATAGATTCGATGAGATAGTTGTATTTGATCCTCTCTCTCATGATCAGCTTTAAAAAGTTGCTAGACTACAAATGAAATATGTAGCAGTTCATATTGCAGAGAGAGGTGTTGCATTAGCAGTTACAGATGCATCTTTGGATCTTGTTCTTCTGGAAGCCTATGATCCTGTAAGTAAAACAATCACTTTGTTTGATTTATTTGTTATTAAAAAACTATCTTGCTAGGGTATGTGTCTGAGACCCTAGTAAATGTGTCCCTGCATCTCTGTGTCCCTGAGATGCTTCTCCCTATCCCAAGAGGCATGACCCACTCCCTGCAAACATGTCTCCACTAATTTTGATGTACATCCCCTTGAAACAATCTAAAATTATGGTTTATATGTTTTAATCCGATGCCTAGTATTTTCATTTGTAAGGTGTGATCTGTGTCCTTCGTGCACTATGATGTGATTTAAAATCTGATTTGTATTTTCCATGCCCCATTATATATTGTGTGAATTTGCCTCGGTGGTTATCCAGGATTCTGATTTTTTGCAGATTTGTTGGTCTTGGCCAACGGCTGATGTTTAAGAGAAGAAATTTTCAGTCCACATCTTTTGTTTCTCATATTTTTAGCTTTCTCGTTTTTCTCTCTCAGTTTCATATTTTCATTTTTGATGCTCTTCATTTCAATTTTCACATTATATTTTTCATTCCAGCTTTCACAGTATTAATGAATGGATCATATTGATATAATTTTCAGTTCTGCTTTATTTTTTCATATATTAGAATTATATACCATCACTCACTCTCTCTGTTTCAATCCATATGTTTCTATCTCTTGTTATCTAGAGTCTATGTTGCCAGTGGGGACGTATACCCGACCGTAGCAGATATGTCCCTGCATATCTTTGTCCCCGAGATGCTTTTCCCTATCCCAGGGTACATGACCCACTCCCTGGTAAAGTGGCTTGCATCCTAGGGGATGCATCCCATTTATATCTTATATGTTCTAATTCGACGCCTAGTATCTTCATTTTAAAGTTTCGAGTTGTGCCTTTCATGATGGTTTGATTTTCACTTTCCATGTCCCATCATTTATAGCATGAATCTGTCTAGAGAGTAATTTTGAGAGTCAGTTTTTGGAAAGGAGTTGTGAGTGGTGGCCAACAGTGGATCTTTAAGAGATGTAAACCAAATAATTACAACATCGGTTTCTCAAATTTCCATCTTTCTCAATTTTTACTCGTGTTTCATATTTTCCTATTTTCACATAATTAGTGTTGAATCCTATGGATGTAAACTTCAGTTCTGTTTCCAAAAAAATTATTTTTTTCGTATATCTGAATTACCTCAATGTTCACTTACACCTGATTTCAAAAACTAGGGCCCCTATTTCTTCGTACTCTGGCAACTTGTTCAAAAATCAAATTATATACTTGAGGGATGTTTTTGGTGTGTTTGCTGATGACTGCACAAGTGGCTTGTGAACCCCGTAAAGCAGGGAGGATTAGATTTTAGCCTTTATACTTAAAAATTAGTATCTCTAATGTAAGATCATGGCGACATTAGCACATGATTGCTAAGTGTAAGATTGTTAAATGTCGTGATTATTTTTTGTGTCCTTACATTTGCAATTATTAGTGGGTTTGTGACTTTGCCTTTGACAAGAACTTTAGCAAAGTACTTAGTAAGGTTACAATTGTCTTTATATTATTGTGTTTCCAAATCAATTATTTGCACTTGTTATTTAGCACATGATTTTGTGCATTTAATGAAAAACTTAGCAGAACATTTGTTGTTTGAGTGGAAAACAAGTTACCGGCAATACAGTTGAAGTGGGCACAACTTCACAACCTTCACTTATGGTACAAGCAAGACAATTTATAATAGCAATGCTGGTCATGGACACATGGCAATACTTTCTTCACCGTTATATGCACCACAACAAGTTAATGTATCGGTACATTCATTCACAGCATCATAAGCTTATAGTGTCATATGCTTTTGGAGCACTGTATAATCATTCACTGGAAGGATTGCTTCTAGACACTATTGGTGGTGCCATGTCATTTCTTTTTTCAGTGATGACGCCTCGAACATCAATATTATTTTTCTCCTTTTCAACAATTAAAACAGTTGATGATCAGTGTGGCCTTTGGCTACCTGGAAATCCATTGCATATCTTATTTCAAAATAATACAACATATCATGACATTTATCATCAGTTGTATGGTGCTAAGTTCAACTTTGAACAACCTTTCTTTGTAACATGGGATAAAATTCTAGGGACTTATATGCCTTTAAGCTAGACCAAACAAAAGTTAATATTTTTGTAACTATATAGTATAAATATCTCATAATGTACATTGGTCCACTATATTTGTTGCTTGCTGACCCTGGCAAGTATCTGATATTTTCATTTGTCAGGCTAAGCAGCAAGCTATGCTTTTATATTGTAACATATTTCATATCAATACATAACTGGAAGCTTAAAGGTTTGCTTTGACAAATAAATACATGTTGACAAGAGCATGCTTTGAGTCATTTTGACATTGCAACTTAATTGTGAGTGCCGTGGGCGATTTCTGGAGAGCCCGTCCTATGAAAGAGCCCATCCGAAACATGAAGTGTTTTTTTCTCACTTTGGCATTTATTTTGAATTTATTAGATAGCTTGCTATTCATGGAGGAGGTGGTTGAACATATTGTCATGGCGATCGCCCCTCCTTGCTGCATAAATGGTGTTTACTGGTCACATTTAGTTTGTGTGGGTTTGCACAAAGAAGTTGCATTGTTTCTAGTTGCAGGAATTCTGATTCAAAGAGCCAAAGAAGAGGAAAAAAACATATGTACTTTGTTTTTCCACTGCTCCTAGATTTCATTCTGTGCAATTTCATTTCTATTGAAAATTTGTTGTTAGTGTCAATCTTGTAGGCTTGTCTGGGTGTTGTCATATCTTCTACCCTCTGCAAGCCGTTCATCAATTTCCGCAAAAATGCCATTAAAAAAATTGGGCACCGTAGCTGGCCCGGCGACTAAACCGCCATTCTCATATAGATTAGAATAATTCAAAACCCCTGAATCAATAGTAGGGTTCCACGGTCTGATTTGGTAAATTATATATGCTGTTAATTGGGTCCGTCCGTTGGAAAACCTACCTGTTTATAAGAACTAGATGAACTAATATGTTATTTTTAATATAGCTTTAATTGCAAAATCCAAAACTTTCATTGATTTTCCCCTGTTTGTCCAGGATTGAGTTTGTTTATTTATGTGGCACTACATTATTTTTACCCCTAGCTCATTCCTACTGAAGTTGAATTGTGGTGGCCAAAATTTAGGATTCAAAGGACTTACTCTGTGGGGAAGTAGGAAGAGAACTCTGTTTAGGTGCAGGAGAGGGCTTTAGCTTTGGCTTTGGAACTGTAGTTGGAGCAGAAGATCCTAAATCTGATCCAGGCTTTGGCACAGTCAGTGCTAGAAGAACAACCATTAAAATCATCACTATCAACATCACTGAAACAAAATGAAACCAAATTAATTTCATCCTATAAAACAATAATACGTGGGAGAAGTTGGTTGTCTCCAGCATTTCCACCTTGAAGTCTAGATAAAATTCTTACCATTGGGCCATTGTTGTCGGTTACAGGTTCTATTTGCTCATAGTTGTCTCTTGCATCTGCAAAGTTATCATTTTGATCAGGTCCTCCAACAATAGTGCCAACTAAAATATTCGGATCATTTCCTTGGTGGTTGAACCATGTGGCATATCCTCCTTTGCAACTCACAAATGATGAATCCTGTTTGTATGATGCAATGGAGGAAGCTCTATGATGGACCTGGCAAGGATAGTTTGGACTATATCCCACCATGTAGCTTGTAGCTCTTGGATTGTCACCGAGTATGTAATCAACCTACAAGAACGTCATTTTAGCCAAAGGACTGAATAGGAATTAAGGCTTTTTAGATCTTGGACTCATTAATCTATCTTCCTGATAAGGAGGTTTTTAGCCCATCATGGGATTTATAATTATTATACCTGCGACTTAGCTAATTCCAACAGCTGAGATGGATCTACTTATCCACCGGGGCATTGCAGTTGCTTGCCAGCAGAAGACAAATAATTAGAGTAGACTATGAGAAGGAATGAGGCACTCGTCACAAAATGCATGGTGTTGATACCTGGCAGCTGTGGGGTAGGATGGAAGCGTGGAGAGAGCAAGGTGGGAAGGATTACATTGGGTGTAGATTTCAGCTTGTTGCAGAACTTGGTGGTGTAGCATGAGTAAGTAATGAAATTGTTTTTTCAGAGACCCGTATTAATGCTCACAAGGGTGGAGAGTTTCTAATTGACACATCAAAAGTGACAATTTCAGAATATCCAATTCCAAGTCCTCATAGCAGTGGCGATTTGGCATTCAATTTTGGTCTGCAAATCTTAGGAGGATTTGTAATTAACTGTCATGTACAGGGTGAAGGTAAGAGCAGCAAGCCTATGGTGCAATTGGCTATGAGGCATATAACTTGTGTAGAGGAGGCTGCATTTTTCATGTCACTATCTGCAACTGTTGATTTAAGCATCGAATCCTACAAGCTCTTCAGTAGGAAGTTGAGGAGGCGTATTCAAAATTGAAAAGAAAATACCTATTCACAGCCTGCTTCAACAATTCCCTCTACTTTTGTTGTATTTTAGATATTGAATATTTTCTTCAAACAGAACATCATATTATAAAGTGGTCTTGGATCATGTATCCAGATAGTGACTTGTTTTCCATGGTCTGTCTATATACTAGCAATTTTCTAAGTTGTTGCTAAACTCTTATTGGCAGTATCCATTTTCAGGGTGACCTTGTTTCCATTAATGGTTGATCTTGATATTCACATGTACAATGTGTTTTCTTTGAAGAATTTTTTGTTTTGAAATTAAACAGGTAAACAAAAATGTTGGTTTATGCTTTTTCTTGTTTTAATATTTGTTTTTCTAATTATTTAAAGGGTATTTCAAGTTTCTATACAGCGACAATGACTTCTGAATTTCCAAATTATTTTACTTTCATAGAGTAGGCCTTAGTTCTCTTAATACACTTTTATACGCAGAATTTACTCCATGTCAATTTGTTTCGGCATTCTTGAATATAAATATATTTGTTAATTATCTTGTCCAGGAATGGATGTGGGTGTCTCATTAACGGAGGAAGCTTGTTTTTCAAGTTATGGGAAGAACTTTGTCTGAGTTTATGTATCTTCTCGCTCTATTCCTTGTAGATCCAAGTTTCGAACTATTTATTGTCCACGAATACCCTTCTTGCAACCCGAGTTCTTCGCACAAGATAGGCCCCGGTAAGTAAAACCCTCAGTGAAGAATGAGTTTTGAGTTTCTTGAATGTCTTGTATGCATGTGTTCTTATATGCATGTGTTCTAAGTGGAGTTAAAACGACAGGTTATATTCTGCGAAAATGCGCTTCCTTTTTCTCCTTCTTGAGTTAAGATGACACGGCATTTTCATGTGGAATCTGGGGATTTCATGCCTATGTTCTAGTAAATCCTAATAGCAATAAAGGCACAGGGAAACTAAAAACCAATGAGTTTCCATAGTTGGGGACTCCAATGCATTCTACAACACAAGAGGTAGACTCCATCTCTTCTGCAACAACAAAAAATAACAAAAAGCGAAGCCAAATAAGTGTTTCCGCCCAAAACTTAGAAAGGGTAGTTGGAAATATAGATAATTTGGGAAACGTTTAGCCTAATGGTGAACTAACACTGTGTGGGTTTCCAGCTCTACTTGGTTGTTTGCATGTAAAATAGATAGCAAATATCCCAGACACTATTTTCTTATAGCTCCATCACGTGCCCAGAGTTTCTTTCCTCATTAATTCTAAGGTCCTCGGATTACTCGCTCGTTATGAGTGATGTTACCTTGTGTGTTGAGGAGGGCTCTCAGATGGTTGTGTTGCTATGTTGGTTGGTTGGGATTAAAAAAATTTGTAGACGAATTAATTGTAACATCTCTTTGGTAATTTTAATTCCCCACTTTGGTAATGGGAAAAAAAAGTAAAATGATTTGAGTTCCTATTGCTAGCTAGCATCAAGTCGATGATTTGACTCGTTGGGCACTTGTGAGTTCGCCATTGACTTATCACTAAGAAAACCAATTCTATATTTTGTGTGCCCAATGAGTGAGAAATATTTTAATATTATCCTTATGGGAGGGATTCCACCACCATCATCAGAAGAAGAAGAAAAATGTTTTGAGCTCCATTTTTCTGGGACACTCTACAAGGGCACACCCTCATAAAAACACATAATTTTTATTTACTAGGGGAATTGACAATTGGGGCGGCGCTAGTACTCATGATACATGGGGTTGATTCCCATCCACTGCCACTATACCTCTAGGTACATCCACACAACCCCCCATCATGGAGCATGGGCTAGCCAAGGTTTGAACCCATGATGTTGCAAGGAGTGCCCTAACAGTACAATCTATTGACACTTGGTCTATACCCCTGGTGGCCATAAATGCACATAATTAAAAACCACAGAAAACATACAATTTTTCTTTGAAGCAAGGATGGGGACTCACCACCCTAACCTTGCCTTTTCTTCTCTATATAGTTCTACCAAATCCTAGATTTTGTTGTTTCTCACCTACAACATAATAGTTTTTGTATATTATATTGAGGAGGTTGAAGTTGGAATTTTGTGAACAAGCTTTAAAGTACAAAAAAATGTGGATAACAGAGGTTTTCTACCATATTCCAAATGCTTCAGGTCTAGCAAGCATTCTTTTAGTGAGAACTTGGAAAAGGATAAACCTTTTCTCATTCCTTTAGCTGGAAAAGTTAAAACAATAGCTATATTTGAACTATGGGTTGGTTGTCTTCACATTCCTGTAGATGATGTTGATAGTTCCCTGTGGCACAAATGTAGAGGACCAGTTGGATGCTTATTGAGCATGGCTAGTGGTTTGAGCTTTGTTCCATTTCTTTTTTTTGGGTTATTTTTTGTTACGACAGTTTTGACTCTTTTCTTTTTAAATGATGATGGATTATTATATTTCATTTTGATTTAAAATTAGAAATACAATGATTCTCCTATTTTGAATACTAATTTTCAAATTGTGTAAGTGCTAATTGGATCATGAATATTATTACAGTATCAATTGTATAATTGTGTGATCAATTATGCATAGAAAGTTCTGTTATGTTTTAAATTTAGGATTTGTTGTGTTTTAGATTTTTTATATATTTGATATTTTGGGCAAACCCCCTATGTTGGGGATCCTAACATCCCCTAAAATTTGGGGGATCTCTCCACATGTCCCATTGATGTATCCCCATGTCCTCATGTCTCTGCATCCCTTAAACTTGGTGGAACAATGGTTACATGAGATGATTTCATTAAAACTTAAATCTTAATATTAACTGGCTTAAATTCCTATAAATTTCTTGATAGTATCATGAACTGAAATATTTCTTTTACCTTGTAGATCTTGTTCTAAAAGACAAAGTTTTTGTGTATGACCTAGAAAATCAGCGGATAGGATGGACTAACTTTGATTGTAAGTTTCTATTTCTGGATCTATTTTGAGTATATGAAATCATTTTCCTCGTAACATATGTATGTTTTCCAAATTAGTCTCATATATACAGTCTCGGAGACCTATTCTTGATGCTTAGTCAATAATGTGATGCAATATTGAATTTATATTGTAGTGCTTGAGCTCTGTTCATTTTTCTTGCTAAATAAAGCTTGCACATAAGAAATAGTCTATATATATGCTTACATTATTGTTGTGTTTTCATTCACCCAAAGTGCAATCATTCAAGCATCTATAGTTCTATTCCTAGGTTTACATGTTACATGGCTATATCTACACTGTTTATACTACCATAAGTCAATACGAAAATCATAGTGTTTTAGACTATTTGACTCTGCATGTTGTTGCCTTTCTTTGTTTGTAGTGGCTCTAGTCGACGGTCAAATGCATTTAAGATTTAATTGTGATGGAATTTCCTTGGAAAACTTTAGGCTCCACAACTGTTAATGTCTCAACAACTTCTGGTGAAGGCAATTCCATTGACTCTGCAAAGCTTAATAGCAATGGAAGCACACCATCCAAAACACTGAAAGAGCTTGCCATAAATTTGCGTTATTGTTTCTTGTTCTTGTTGTCTTCTATATTTTAATTCTTTATAGCAACAAATGCGAAAATTCTCATTCTTTATAGCTCATCTTAGCAAATGGCAATTTGATAACTTCATTGTATTTTGTATATCGTGGGCATGGAATTGTAGATAATACAAAATTTAACTGATCATTCATAAGGTTTAGCATGCCCCATTGGATTGGTGATTGGAGATGATGTTACATGGATTTTCTCTTTTTCTGCAATATCTATTCAGTGGAAGAAGAGAATTACAACAGCTCTTGTTATATCTTACCATACTGGACTCTTTTTGGGGAAATTAGGACTTATACGAATGGGGATAATGTTCACCAATGTGTAAATCAATATAATAAAAATGTGAAAGAGGAGTTTTATACTCACATCCTTGGAAAGTTTTATATTATTGTTTTGGTGCATTATGTTCTCATCATGAATTTTTAATTATGGAGGATTTTTAATTTCAGGAAACTGAAAAGCATATTCCAAGAAAGCTTTTGATAAGAAATGTTAGTAAAAAAATTCATAATATGGTCCCCTTGGCATCAATTGGGGAAAGCTATACTCAAAACAAAACTGACAGAGTGTGAAGAAGTGCTTTGGGGAAATTTGTTTATGTTAAATTTCCTTATTACATTTAAATTCCCTTATTAGATTTAAAGGAACTTTGAATGAATAGATGCAAACATAAAATTAACAAATTATATATATATATGTGTGTGTGTGTTGGGGGGGGGGGGTGTCGTTAGGTTGCAGTTTTTACAATTTAACCTGGCTAAGATATTAAGTGAGGTCCACAATATTCATAGAGGTAACTTGTGAGACTTGATTTTGTGGCCTACTGCTTACAATTCTCATTACCAACTACTTTACCCAACCCACTAGATGTAAAAAATTCAAAAATATGTGAAGCTACTTTTTCTGGCCCAACCCACTAGATGTAACAAATTCAAAAATATGTGAAGCTACTTTTTCCGCCCCAACCCACAGGATCTAACAAATTCAATAATATGTGAAGCAACTTCTTTTGGCAGCAAAAATGTTAATTATGATGATGATGACCGACTCAATGTGAGTTCTTATTACAGCACATAAAATCCGCAAAAGGATAACGTTAGAATATACAATTAGAAAGAGCTGCAATTCATGGAGAAGTTTCTACAAAGATAAAGCGAATGAATATGCTTTTGACAGTCTAAGGCTCTAGCTTTATAGGTAAAGCAAGGCTACTTTGTATTTCTGATTGCTTCAAAGAAATAGACTTTCATTAACACTGTTGCTTGGTCCGCACATATTTGGTCTTTGGTCATCCTCTTTCAGGTCTGTGGTATACAGTTGTCACTGTGACAAGTGGTTAATCTGGAAATATAAATTCTGGAAAAGCTTTCCTATATCCACTGTAGAACGTTACCTTTTGCAATAGTTCCACTGCATTTAGAAATGGGGAAAACAGGAATAACTGCCCTGCTACTTCCTTGATAGAGATTATTATAAATGGATGCCTTCCCAAATTGGACAATCGTGGTTGTTGGTTCATCTCTATGCAAGGAAATCGAGTGGATTGGAAGCATGGATATGCAGAAGATAGAATCCTTGTTACGCCGTAGGCATTTTTCTATATGAATTTCGCTTTTTAAACATGGTTCACTTCGTTGTCTATCTAGTGAATAACATTTCCCCACGTGTCTTCCTCCATAGCTGGGCATTGTCCATTGTTTTCCATCTATTGTCCACTCGTTTCTGCAGGTGTCCCCTTCCCATCAATGACCTTTTACTATGTGTGTATACCGTGAATTGTCTATTGGTCCCAGATAGTTGCCACTGGTCTCCGCTTGTTCTACTCCACCAGGCCCATCCTGCTGGTAAAGCAGCAATTCCCAAGGGAAGTTGCTTTGGTATTTAACCAAAGTGAGAATACGTACGCCTGTCGCATCTATAATCTCTCTTCAACAGTGACAACATACTTTCATTGACATACATTGGAGAAATACCGATACCTATTATCAAGAAAATTCCTATTAAATTGCAGTAGAAACTATGAGATCTAGCTAAAAAGGAATCGAGATCAAAATTATAGAATCTATATGATTAAATCCAATCCACTGAATGAATAAAATAGAGAAACCAAAATTAAAATCTGACATGGGTTATATATACTCACAGCATACAAAGGTATGATCCTCTTGGCTGTAGACTGACAGAGTTTCATTAATTCCTTGTGATTTTCCAAAACTAGGCCTTACGAAAATCAAAGATGAACGAAAATTTTGATTGCTTCCATTCTGATTTCGCAAGGGGAAGATCCCTCTACAATTATGGATTCAATGAGATGCATTGCCAAGTATCGGTGATATTTAATGTATTATGAATAATAAACCCAATGGATAGTCTAGAAATTCTATTCATCAATGCCGGTTGAATTTTCATTCTTTTTCTACAAAGCAGAAATTGTATAATGTGCATAAATATTAAAAAAAAGTTGATATCAAGAGAAACTGAATAATCAAATAAATAGAAAATGACGAATTATAGAAAAGTCAATATTGGAATTCCACAACCAATTCACCTTGCATAGAAGGATTTTGGTGAACAACATATGTGTAAAATTTGAAATCTACATTGTTTAAATCCTAATTTGGAGCGTTTCGGTTTCTTTGAAACATATAAAAACTGCTAGGATGGCAATCTCCGTCACTGAAATTGTAGCAAATAATGAATACAATGACCTATCTAAAATGGTTGCAGGAAAATAAACCAAACCTTTAGCTGAAAAAAAACCAAAACCACCGGAAGGTGGAGGCTTTTTAGTTAGAGTTTACCCCACCTAACAAAAAATGGAAGGGTCGTAAGCGAGTGAATCTCCAACTTAGTGTCCCATAGAAACTCCAATATCACGAAGAGTGCTTTTTTTAAAAATGTTGGACCATCTGTATTTTGGCCATAAAATGTATTTGTGGCAATAAATTGAGAATTTTTTTTTTAAATTTAATTTTGAGTCTGTTTATTTATTATTTTATTTAGTTTTTAGTTTTTATGTGATTGACCAAATTTTAAGATATACTATCTTATGAATATTAATAAAAAGAAAAAATTTAATTACTAAATTGAATAAATTATATAGTTATTTAACTAATGACTAATGAATATCATAATGAATATAAATATTCATAGTATATTAAGTATTATTGAAAATGAATAGTTTGAAGTTGGATTTATTTTCATAAATAGTTTGAAGTGTAATTATTTTTATTTAAAACATTATATATTATCTAATTGCATTCCATAAAACTCACAATCTATGTAAACTTAATTTTATAGAATTTATAATTTATGCAAATATAGATATGTAAAAACTTAATTTTGTTTATTGTTAGGATAATTCTTTTTACATTATATCTTTGAAGTAATATTATTCTTTTTAATGTCTAAATTTGGTATTTATCTTTTTATTTTTCTATATAAAAGTTTTATATTAGTTATGCATATAAGTCTCCTCTTCTATTAAAAAAAAGTTAGATAGATAATACAAATTTAAATTAGTACATATTTTCTCTAACATATTTGATTATAATTATTATTTGTTATAAGTATTATATGTATCTACTTTCCATGCGACACCATTTTTCTTGAATAGTGAACATAGTGTTTCAAAAGGTTTTATAATTGAAGTTGAAGGAGAAGCTAACAATAAAACAAACTTATTGTTATTGAGGTTTTAATGAATATTAAGACAAGATATAAGCATTTAGGTATCACATATTTGGCATCTTGGAATAATTGTTATGACTTTAAACAATTTTATCTCACATTGATTGTGAGTTCTAATTCATGGAAATATATTCTAAGTCTTAACATACTTTGATCCTTATCTCAAATGAGGTTGTTCACAAAAATATGACTCTATTATTAACATGGAAAATATCCCAATGAAGAAATTAGCCTTTTAAATTTTCCTTAATTGCATTACATACCCATAGTTGAGTGGAAAATTTCTAATTCTCAACTATTTTCTTGGATAGCCTTGATTAAAATATAAATTTCATAGTGTAAATCTCTTTTAGAAGGAGCTAAACATGAAAGCAGTGAGCTTTCTAAAAGAACATTAGTTATAGTATTTTTAAGCTAGTAATCAAATCCTTACATGTTCTTTGCATTTGTTTTTAATGAAGTTGTGATGTTTAAATATGTATTTTTTATTATATTATGAGTTTTTATAGATAATGTATACCCTAGTTAGAGGTTTTTCGAAGACGTATACTACACATACGGAATGTAATTTATTTATTCATGAAATGAAAATTGTGATATATTTTAATTAGAAACAAAATCAATTACACAAATATATATATAAGAAATAGTGATCAAATGTAATTAAAGAGGTGGTTACAAGCTTAGCCTTATAAACACCAAACACTTAAACCAAATCCTATCATTCCTAGAAATGAGTTACTTAGTGCATTTATATTATATGTCTAAAATTATCATCGATAGTTCAATCTAATCACTTGAAATGGTTGGCATGCCAATTTTATCAATTAAAAGAGAGCTATTTTAACATGGATAATTGGATGTGTTTTTTTAGCGATACCATGAGAATTAGATTTTGATATAAGATTTATGGTGTACTATACATAAAATAATGGTCATGCTTACATAATCAAGTGTAATTAACACTATAAGAAATAAGCATTGGTCACACATAAGTGGTTCTCTGTTACAAGACCTAAAAAATGTTAGTTTCATGAGCATATGGGTGATAGGCGAATTTATTATTGCCAATGCAACAATATGTGGTTGGTGGTGGTGGAGGTGAACTAAGTATTTCCAATGCACGAGTGAACACAGTTGGTGCTATCATCATAAGCGATGGGATTACTTTCATGGAATCTGATCTTGAAGAATACCATCTGAGGATACTTATCCTGAGTAGTGATGGAAATTCAAGAGTCTACTCTTGGAATCATAGTTCCTCCAGTTGGATTATCGTGTGGAGGGAAATTCAACAATGGTGCAAAATCTGTTGTATGCACGGGGACCCAATGCTCTCTGTGTAGACAAACTTGATGATACTCATTCTTGAATATGACCTCATCGTTTCCATGCCAAAATAGCAATGATACATGTGCGATTTTGAATTACAAGTATGGAGACATGTTCACATCCCATTTGTTTAGAAATCAGGTGCTCTATTCTCTTGATCCTTAAGTGTAAATTGAAAGCATTGGTTAGGGTCTTAATTGAAAGCATTGAGAGCATGTGAGAGGCATGAAGGTGGCAGGATTGTAAGAGATATCATAGGTAAGCAGCGATTGTGAATTCCCTCTTTCTTTTACTACTAGACCTTGCATTTACACACCTTCATAATGGTGTTCAATCAATACCCACCATTAACACTTTTCAATTCCATTTATGCAGCATTTAAGCTTCTCTTAAATGTTTATTTCTTTGTTGCATGGGATACCGAGGGTCTCTTATCGATGCCCAATAAATTTCCAACTACTTTCAATTAATCCATGCGCAAGATATAATGCTTTGTGTGTATGGGATTTGCTCTTATTTTCCCTTCATAAATTGAAGTTGGGGTTTTGTCGATAGCATGGATTTGCCAGCTTTTATTACACCTTGTAGAGTTTTACTTATATTATCTATTAAGGGATAGTAAATTATGTCATATCACCACACATACCTGTCATGTTGTACATCAATTCGCTGAATTCCAACTTTCTCTTTAACTCCAACAATTTATTACGATCATTGATACAAAGGAAAAATAAAAATCGAGAATTGTTTCACATGAATCCATGCAGAGGGATGTTTGTATTTGTTTTCCATGTTAATTAGCTATTCCAGTTTTAACTACTAGAGAAAACTCTGTTGGCAACAATGATTATGAACAACGTGTAGAATTAAACTCTCAAATTGAAACTAAACACATAATAATTCAAACCAGAAAAAAATCCACTGTAAAATATTTGCAAGATAGTTTAATTTTGTTTTAAGATCCTTAAATGGATGGCATAAATTAACTGACCTAAAATGAATGGCTAAAATTAAGAATTCCAAGGATTAATAATAAGCCGTTTGGTTAACCTGTTGTGCTTATTCAAGACAGGTATGAGATGAGATGGACAACATGATATGGTTTAGAGGAGTTTGGAAAGGGGATACAACATTATGGACAACATGCCTGAAGGCATGGTGTTGGGGTTGTGCTTAAATAAGGAGGTCATCTGGTTGCTTATCATTCAGAGTCCCTTTCAAACACCAAGTTGAACTACCCTCATATGATAAATGAGCGTATGCTCATCTAGTGATGAGGGACATAAGCTTTGGATGGATTGGGTGTGAGGCACCTTACCCTACCCCTTATATAAACATTCCCCTAAGTGGGCTTTGTTTTCACTTTTATAATGGGATCTCTAATGAACCTATCTGGGTGTGAAACTACAGAAAAATACACACATAAGATATCTATATGAAATATTTTAAGTTTCAAATGAGAGGAAGAATCCAATACAACTAAAGCCATAAACTCTAGAAGAGAGGAAATAATTGGTTTAAAGAGAGTACTACCAAAAAAAACAAGTATTATATTTTGTCTGGCTTGTATTACATACATATAAATAATAAATTCTATTCATTCAGAGTTCAAAGGTGGTTTCCAACTGAATTAATATGAAAATTAGTTTTAACTGAGTTTACATAGATTAATTGCCAACTCGTAATTACTATAAACAAGGATTCGATTGCCCATTAATCTTACCTATTTAGTTCATCCCACTTACAATTTCTCTTGACTATGGAAAGCCCAAATTGGATGCTTGTATATATCTGAATGGAATAATTATCTGTAGCCAAAGTCTAATGTCTATATTATTGACTATGTGTTCTCTTCATTATATTACTTGCATAATGGATTTTTTTTGTGAGTCATTCACGGAGATGTGAAGTCTTTCGACATCTTGCTTTCTGAAGAGTTTGAACCACAAGTATAAATATTTTCAAGCAAGAAGCATCAAGACTAAGTTTGATGGTTCAGTATTATTATAAATCTTATTCGTGATCTAGATTTGTAAACTGATACTTGGAATTTTGCACCAATGAAAATTTTCAACAAAATTAGTGTGGCTTTAACTATAATAGTTGTAATATTTTGGGCTAGCAAGGTGGGTGTCAACATCTTCATATATCACATACAGTGATGTTTTAGGAACATTTGGGTATGCAAAAATATTCCTAGGTTCAATTGGTCATTTTCAGATTAAGGTTTTTCAATTTCTAACCATACTATTCAGTAATTGTGATAGTAGTTTAACAGGTATCTTGCTCCAGAATGGAAGAAGTGAATTTTCTTGCCAGCAATATATATCTTTATGATTGCTTATAAGTTTTCCATCGTCACAGTGGTTTCATATTCTTATCTAAACAGGAACATGAATTGATCATGATTTACCTCAAAGAATAATTAATATCAGCTAAACATTGACTTCTCTAAAACATTCCTTTATGTCAGAGGCAAGCTCATGGATGGAAAGGAGTAACTTCATACTCCCTTGTCTTTTTTGCAGATTTCTGCAGTGTTTACCTAGAGGAACAAATTGTACACATGAGACAAGGTATGCATCAGAATGAAGAGCATGCCTCATCATCCACAAAGCAGAAGGAACCTCATGGAAATGCTGAACAATTGAAGGGAGAGAGTATTGCATAGGTCTCCCTCATCAGGAGATTTATCTTATCATGTTATGAAACAAGGAAAACAACATTCTTTTTGTAGGAAATCTGCATCATTCCATGAAATTGATTTCACCGGATAGCAATCTTAGAACACTGAACAGAGTCCCCAGAACACATGATAGGGATTTGGAAACTGGAGGTTTTCATAGAAGACAACTGTCTCTGGGCTCTATACCAGACACCTAGAGCCTCTTCTTTCTATCCCAGGATATGAATGGTATCCTTCATTTTTACAGGGGGCTTCAAGAAACAAAGGCATTAGAAATCTCAACAGAGAAAAGGAAATCAAGGATACCAATTGTTAACCATGAGAAAGAGAACCAGTTGCATTTGAAAGCTAAGAACCTACATTCTTTGCCTCCAGACCAGAGCTAAAAAACAAATCTCACTCATTCGTATAGCTCTTATGGAGACACAACCCCTAACACCAAAGAAAAAGGTAGCAAATTTGGAATTATGTATGATATCAAAAGACTTGCTTAAAGAACATACATTTTTTATGTGCACCTGCACTTTAACAATATTATATGAGTATTCATTTCAAGTTGTAAAGAACATACACTTTTTTTATGTGCACCTGCACTTTAAGAATATTATATAAGTATATATTGATTCAATTATGTATAATATTATGACGTCTTCCACACACAGCATACTCCAGTGATTACTCATTTTGGACCAACGAAACAACCATCTCTGAATATTTTTGAAGATGGGAAAAGTACACAACAAAATAGTCTTTCTAAATATATTGTAAAGTGCTTGATGAGTATTTTTTTGAAGCTAACAAGGCCATTGTTGGAAACCAATAAGGAGACACCATCAATAGCTTCATGGTCAACTTTTTTAAGTGTAAGCCCAAAAAGCTATGCATTAGAGGAAATTTGGGGTCTAAAATGGGCCTTATAAGAAAGCGCGCCAACAACAAATTTTGTGAGTTGGAATTCAAGAACCAATAGAATTTCAATAAAATGAGTCAACCATAATGGTTGAATTGACATATTTGTCATAAAAGAAAACTACTTTTTTTGTTCGTATTTTTGACATATCTCCCTATGTTTTTACTCAAATTTCAAGAGGGCGAGCTTGTTTGATGCAAAATTTAATTCCGCATCCAACGTTTACCCACATTGCATACTTTTTACGGACCCCGCTTCCCCAAAAACAAGAAATACCTGAAACAACATGATGATGACATCATCATCACGTTGTTTTAGGTATTTCTTGTTTTTGGTGCAGCGGGGTCCATCAAAAGTATGCAGTGTGGGTACTCGTTGGATGCAAAATTAAATTCTACATCTAAAGAGCTCTCCCACTCAAAATTTGAGCAAAAACACAGGGAGATATGTCGAAAATACAAGCACAAAAAGTAGTTTTTTCATTCTTCCTCCAAAATTAATAACTAGTATTTTATTATTTTAACCATTATTTTATTCTTTTCCTTAGGAGGCCCATTTTATACCCCAAATTTACTCTAATGGCTAGAGAAGCACTTTAAATTGTAAAATACCTATGGAATATTCAGAAGAAATACATTTCAAATATCCTTATGGTGTTTGTTCTGAATCAATTCTGAGAGATATTGGTCCATACAAACATTTCCATGATATCTCTATAGTCTCATTTGACTTGGGTCGGCTCCCAAGCTCTGCTTCTTTATTCAGAAGATTGAGGTGTGTTTGTCACTTTATTGGAATACCAATACTACATCTCTTAAATTCTATTTGGCCAAATCGTTCACCTGTACTAATTCCTTTACTGTAAACAATCTTGATTATTTGTGTTGATCATTGAAAGGTGAATTAGAGGCCCTTAAAACATTTCCATTCTCATTTAGTCATTTTTAGGTTTGGCCTAATTTATAAGTCTCTACTTTTCAGATTTCTTGTGAGCAAACTACAGTTCTGGAGATGTAAAGGGCTTGACATATCAGCAGAAGCTAGACTTTTTTATCAACATTTACAATGCCTGCATGATGCATGTATGATGGTAACATAACCCCTGATTTACATCTATAGCTTCTTTTTTTTTTCTATCACAACAAACTCATTAATGGGCTCTCCCAGTTTTTGTCTATTGCTTTCTAAACAACTGATCTTCACTTTAGGATGCATCTTCTTGTGACTAATACAAATTTAACTTTTACACTTGAGAAACTTTAGGCCTTTGTTGAACATCGAATACCAAGCACCCCTCAGAAGGTTGTTTCACTCATACGTGAGGTATGACAGCCAAAAATGAAGAATGCAATCAATTCACTTTATTGCTCCTTTCCTATAGTAGTAGCTGCCTATATCAGGAAATAAAATTATGAAATAATTTGTAGAATTTCATATTGCCACTGTTTTGTAGTCATTTAATTTCTGTGAATACTGTGATGGGAGGGTTACACATAGTCCTTAATGTTGGAGGGAAGTCGATGAATGCATTGGCTATTGAACATTTCATACTTCAACCACCCTTTCACTCAAAAGATGTAAGTTTGTTTATGTAATAATTTTCCATTTCAAAAGAGATATTTTAAATTCTTCCAATTATGTATCTAAGTGACCTTCCCAAGTTGATTGAATGCTAGGCGTATTGGAAAAATGGAAAATCTGAAGAGCAGGTAATGATGCGCAATGTTTATGGTTTAGAGTGGTCTAAACCATTGATTACCTTTGCATTGTGTTGTGGAAGTTGGTCTTCTTACGAATAAATCTGCCTATTGGTTCTAGAAATGAGTCTAAAAGAAAATGCATGGTGTTCTGCTTGAACCCTAAGCTTTGCAGCTCAAAATTAGAATCAATTTAAAAGGCAACATATAAATAAAAATAGCTCTCTAACTTGCATGGAAATGCATATGGGTTTGCTAGACTCTTTGAAAAGTCAATATCTAAATATGCAAAAATGGAACTTGGAATGCTTCACATTTGAAATTGCTGCAAGTTGGTCAATTTAATCTTGTAACTTGGTCAATCGGTGAAATTCTTATGTGTTTGCCAATGATGTTGTTTTTCTTATTAATAGGCTATGCTGGTTAGGCAATGATAGATACTGGACTACTTGTTTCTCTCTTCTTCATATTAGTACGTGGGGTTTGTATTTTGCTCTCTTTATCTTTGCTTCATGTTAATATTAGGGATTTGTATTTTGCTTTGTTATTTTCATGATAAAACAGATTTTTATATCAAGTTTAATTTGTTCTATTTCATCAATGGTTTGTAGTTTCATATCAATCCAAAGGAGCTAGACAATGAGGATCTTGCTTTCCTCTATCACATTGCGGCATGTACCTCATTTGGGGATCTCAGCTTGCCTCTGGTTCAGGAATTCCAGAAGCATCTACTCAAAACCTTCTTCAATGGACAGTAGGTTCACAATGAAAGTGCCAGCCATCAACAGAGTAGGAATAGAAAAATACACTGCATTACTATAACAGCCATGAGTCTAATAGCCATTATGGGTCCATTACTGGTTCTTGGAACCTTCTTCATTTAAAATGATGGCTGGTTGTACTGGTTGATGCTTTCATTTATATGTAACAGATACTTGTAGGAGTGCTCATGATTTTTATTTCTGATTTTTATTGTAAGAGTGCTCCTGAATAGCGTTGGAATCTCCATAAATTCTCCTTTGGCACAGAGTATATATATTTATTCCCCATTCAACTCTCTCAACTCTCTCAACATTGGCACAGAATATATATTTATTCTCCATTTTTTGGCTCACTTCAATGTTGCATTTTTTTTTCTCGCTTACCCGCTAACAATTACCTTCAGGGCGTATTATTGCACCTTCCTTGGGGCAATTGCTAGTTATATTGTTTAGAGAAAAATAGAAATTGATGTGATTAATATATTTCTATTATTTTAAAAAAATGTGCATTGCATATTTATAGAAAAATGTGCACTCTATGTTTATAGAAAATTTGTATCTTTTGCTATACATAATAGAAAAAAGTTGAATGATTCACCTCAGATAGATTTTTATGGTGATTAATATTCATCATGTTTACACCTATTTAAAGCTATTGTAAAGCTCTTTTGAATGGTTGAATTTCATATAAGATCTTAGGCTACTTGAAATCCAAAGGGTAGCCCCAGCTCTTTGGCAACATTAAATTGATAGGCTGTCTGAACCTAGATAATTTTGCAGAACTTTTACTAATAAAAAAATGATATACAAGGTTTACTTGTTGATATATAATACCAATGGCATAATATTTCTTATTTATTGAAAAATGGCATAATATAATTTTAACACGTATAGAAAGAGACAAATGGATGTCATTGATATATTTGTGCATCTAAGGATCAGTCAGACAAGTTGGCGTGTAGCATATTGGAAAAAAGAGCTGAATGAAAAACGTCAGTGAACTTGGATATACTTTTTACTATTGCAATGTGCCATACGCAGACGCAGACGTGATATGAGAAGGTTCACGGTATCGGTGGAAGACAAGTTGAGCTGTAGCATATAGGAAAATAAAAGTTGATTGACATGTGTGTGTCCTATACCTGCCTAATTATCAAGCTTGGAGATACCCAAATCTTGCTACAGCGATTTTACATGTTTATTTAGGTTTCAGTCTTGTTACTGGTAGCCATAAGCATATGTGATCAATGATACTATTTGGAAGTATCTCCTGGCTATTTTTCGTTGCGTTATCCATTAGATTGGAATTATTAGAGCTTACACGTCTCTATATTAATATGTGAAAATGTTTGAACTGGGTTTGTAGGATTTGCTTTCATTTTCATCATAGTGATTGGTGATGCATGGCATGCAAGATGAGGTTTTCTACTGCCTTCGTTGTTTTTCTAGTAAGTTTATGTAGATTTCCGCAGTTCATGATATTGTAGTGTTAATTTCGGCATATAAGAGTTTCAGTGTTAATTATTTTAATTATTTTGGATATAATTGTGTAAGAGGTTTTTTTTAGGAGTGAGCTAAATTTTAAATTATTTGTATTTTTCTTGGTTAAATTTGCTGGAATATGGGGAAGTAATTTTTGTTGAAATTGCGATTTTGGTGGCTGAAATTGCAATTTTGATTGAAAAATACATTCAACACTTTCAATAACCCTTAGAACACCCAATTATGCAATTTCAATAAACTGAAATTGCAATTTCAACAATATTAGCCGAGAAAAAATGCAAATGGTTTAGAGTTTAGCTCACTCCGATTTTTCAAGTACCTATATATGCTAGGTTTATTTCAGTTAAACCTTCTTAATTTTTCATTAGCATTTGTTTTTTCTCAACTACAAATTAGTCATTGTAAAATCATGTACTATGCATCCTTTTTAATTTGCTAGTTACTGGACTTTTCCATATCCTTTAAACTAAATTTTAGGTGGAGCTTATTAGTTAAGTCCAAATTCTACCCTTGCACTTCGGATATGGTGTGCTTAATTATTGACAGTAGGTCTACCGTTACAGATCAGCATGACAATCCGTTAATAAATCCTACAGTTCAACTCATTTCCTCGCTAGTACTACAGTCTAATTCTAAACTATGAAGTCTTTGTTTTGCCAGAATCTCTAGCAGATGGTTCAACTTCAAGTCTTCTCATTAACTCCTAATCAATTCTTACCAAGATATGCCCATTTTATTTCTTGGACTCCACTTTTGTTGAATACATTTACTGCTAGCCATGTCATTCCATAGTGTCACTCACTGCCATAATTGGACAAATGACCAAGTGTATGAAAGTTTTTATTTTTATATTTATCTATCCTTTTTGGAAAAGTTAAGCACTTTTTTTTATCCACGAGGAGCTATGAACCCCAAGTATCGGTATTGATATAGATCACTTTAATGTGAGGGTTGTCAAACTCGCATCCTTTCTACTATACCATCTAAATCTAAACTATGAATTATTTGTTTAACTAGACGCTTTAGCACATTGCTAATTCTTCAACAACATCAAAGTATCTTAACTACTAATCAGTTCTTGCCAAGATATGACCATTTTAATTTTTTGGACTCCAATTTTGTTGAAGACATTCATTGTTAGTTATATCATTTATGTGTATCTCAACTTTCCATTATTGCAATAAATTATAAATCCCACTTTAATGTGGGTGTTGTGATGACTCAAGCTTGCCTAACTCATACACACAATCAAGGCTCTAAGACTTATGTGGTATGAAATGAGGTCATTATTGTGGAAATTCCTTGTCTCAACCACTAGGACATAGTCCAGCCGAGTGGACTCCTACAGTCATCATTGTTGCTTGGCATACCATTTTGCATTAACTTTCCAAGGATATGGTAGACGTTAGAATTGATTTGTAATCAAACCATTACAAGTATTGATGGTGTGAAAGTATTTCTCTTGGTTATTTGTTATGAAGCTATTCAAATGTGAGTTTTATCACTAATTTTGTTATTCATGCAACTCACTACTTAATGTTTGCTAGCTTGATATTTTTAAGTAAGTTATAATTTTTAAGTGTCTTTTCTTTAGTCTACTTTGATCAATGCATATGTGATCAAGATATTTGTTCAATAATCTATATTTTAATAATCACTTAGAGAGTTGAGCTTAACACCAACATCGATCCATCTTAAACCTGAATCTATCAGGCATGGAGAGGGATCCAATTTCTTGTTGTGTAATTTTTTTTAGTGTTAAACATAAGAAATTTTTATCTCTTTCTTGATAGATCCGAGCCTAAGTTTTAATTTTTAATTTTATAGGCCAAAATGGATTTTTTAAATCACTTTTTATAATTTTTTATTTTATGAGGTGACATGTATTTTTTTAATTATTGTTTTTTATTTTTGGTAAAGTTGCGTTACCTTATGTGACAACAACTTCCCCATACTAGGTTGTAAAGCACCTCTCTCCTCTCAATGCAATGAATGTTTCTTCATTGTTTGACATTCTTTTTGTCTCTTTTTACTCTTTCCTTTGTGGAAAGCCATGTTGATTCCTTTACAATGATATTTTGTACAATTTGCAGTCTTTGTAATTTCTTCATTAGCTAGATCCCATAGCCTAATAACTTTACAAAGATATTTTGTTCAATTTGCATTCTTTCTAATTTCTTCATTAGCTAGAGCCTACAACTTAATAAAGATCCATATTGTTTCCAATTGTATTTTAACCATCAACATATGGACACTGGGCACATGCTATGAAAAATTATGAGTTCTCTTAATGTGTATGTTAGTCACCTCATATATCAATGTCTTAAAATGCTTAATCTATTTTCATCCTCACATCTTGTTTAATTGTTTTTGTCGAAAAAACAATTAATGTCTTGGGAAAAAGACTCAAGAGTAACTTTCAATTATTGTTTGGAAGTGTTTTTACAAGGCCCTCTTGTTCTCCCTACTTCTATTTCCCTTGTATATTAATGCCTTTGTTGATTTTGAAGGTTCTATCACATTCATTTATGCTCTTGTTGACCATCTCATTATACCTGTGTGTTCCACTTAGTTTCTCTCAATTACTATTAGTATTGGCAATAATGATGCTCAAGTTTTCACTTCATTAGATGTTGATCTCATTTTTCTATTGACTAACAAACAATTTCTGATTGAAGTATTGTTTTTGACAAGATGTTGCTTCCACTTATCATGATTTGAAAAGCATGTATTTTCTCAGTATTTGAATATTACAATAAATTTAGGCTTGTTTTCAACACTCAAGGAAGATCCCTTCAATGAAGAAGTTATGGGTGGCTGGTATCTATTCTACTAAAGATGCTTAGGACTTGCAGCTAGCCCCAACTTCTTGAAACAACTGGCTAGTTTGCACAGGTCAGATGTCCCATGAGAGGTGACCAATGTCTCAGGGGGATTTCAACCTTGGTTGGGGAAATATCACCACCAAAGACACTGCTGACAATTTTTCATCAAATATTATGTTAATATGTGCTTGTTGTAAATATTTATTTTTTTATTATCAGAGTTATTTGTTGTGAGCATATCTATAAAAAAAATCACCCAAATTACTAAAATTTTAATGTGATTTTTAACTTGAATCAAACTTTTAAATTTTCGCAATATTCTTTCTTACAATTTTCCATTCAAAGTACCAAAATTTTCAGGTGATTTTTAACTTGAATCAAGCTTTTGAGTTTTTTCAATATGCATGTGATAACAACAAAGCTTCTTAACTCTAACAAAACTAACACAAAAAAACCCATATGTACTATGATGAGGTATCAACGCTTACCTACCATTATCAAAATCCAACAAATGGTTCAAAAGAGAACAGAAGAAAAAACCCACACTTTGGACTTTTGTCTGTTACCCCCTTTTTTTCCCCATTTGCAGGACCTCTACGAGGATCTCACCTTATTGGTATTGGATAGTTTCCTTACTTCAAAGGTTTGGAACTCTGTAGTTGGCATCATATACTGGTAGTGGCAGTGTAGATAGATAAATTTTTGAGGAATTGGAGTTGTGATTCTCATCTTCTATTATTCTCTCTACCATATTCTCCACTTTTTATGCCCAGTGTTGTTAGAGAAAGGTTCTTAAGACCCATACGATATCTTTGATTAGGATTCATTGCATATTGGTATAACAATTGCATACTCCTTCATGTTCTATCTGAATTTCTAGTAGCTTTATGTGCCAAATCTCACATGGATTTATTGTATTGGTTGCTAATTTTGAATCTACATGTCCCTTTAGTTTGTAGAGTCCTCCTTCTTTAACTCCTATTTAAATTGTATCATCTATGGTATTTACTTTTGACCACATGAGGAATTTTACATCTATGAAGGAAACTCTGAATCCTCTTTTGTTTAAAGATGAAATTGATAGGAGGTTTTTCTTTAGTCTAGGGACATATAGGACATCTTTCATCTTCAGGGACTTTCTAGAGTCCGACTTATAGGATTCTTCTCCCATTCCTTTAATGGGATATTGGGAATCATCTCCAAGCATTACTTTGTGTGGTGATTTATTTTGTACAAGACATGATAGCGAGTCTTTGTAACATGTAATGTTCCTACTAGTCACGTGTCATTTCTTGATGAGACTAATCATGTTAGAGCAGAGATTGGTAGATATTATTCACTAGATTCTTCATCCTTATTTGCTTCCTCTTCAACTTCTTGATCACTATCTTCAGCAGCATGAGCTTGGAATCTTTTGATCTTTTCAACTCTTTCTGATTTCATGGGACAGTTGATGGAAATGTGCCAGAACTTGTGAGAACTGAAGCACTCATAATTTGAGAATTCTTTCTTGGGCCTTTTGAACCCTTGAGTCTTATGAGGATGATCATGACTCTTCCTTTTGTACTTTCATTTGGCTATAGCTATAAAGGATTGATATTTATTTTCATTTAGCTTCAATTCTCTGGCTGAAATTATTTCTTCTTCTTGGACACACTCTTCCCATAGCTTCCTGAATTTAGTTAGTTTCCTTCTTGAATAGATTCCCCGGATAAAATATTCCCAATCTCTTGGAAGACCATTTAAGGTGGTCATTCACAATTTCTGCTTCCTCTACTGTATCACCAATATCTTCTAGTTGATCCCTAATTTGAGATACTCTTGAAAAGTAATATTACATGGTCTCTGATTTTTGAGTCCTTACACTTTTGAGGTGATTCCTTAGGGTCATTTTCATGTTGATGTTTATTCCTTCAAATAGACTGGAATGAGCATCAAACATTTCTTTTGGAGTTTTCGTTGATGATACTTGAGGAATCAAGTTATCCTTGATGGAGTCAGTTATGATCATATCCTTCTTATGCTTAGACTTGGCTCCCTCCTCTTTTGGTTCTTTCACTTCCTCCTCTACAAACTTGTATAGATCATTCTCTTACAGGATGAGCATGATCCTATACTTCCATGCTCTGAAGTTTTCAACACCTTCAAGATTTTCATATAGCTTGGTGTTCTTAGTCATCTTTAACAAAATGAGAACTTCAAATGGAAGAAGGAGGAAGAGTACTTACTTGAAGAAAATAGTTCTTGGTTTATCTCCTTCTAGTTGACCTAGGGTTTGATGTAGAAACCCTAATTTATCAACTGGAAACCCTAATGGGGTTTAGGGGTGGAAAAGATGCACCTCCCTGTGGTGAGGTAGACTATAACTTGATTTTCTTGAGATTGATGATGGAGTCTCAGAAAAAATGAAACCCTAGTTTGTCCCGACAACACTATCTGGTCAAAAAATGAAACCTCTTAGATTTTGGATCTGTCTTCACAGAAAGATGCGCTCTTCAAGAGAGAGTTGAGGGATCCCTCTTTTGTGGATGATATTTTTAAGGATTTGTTTAGAATGACAAACCCTATATGTGTATTGCTTCCTTTCAAGGTGGCCATGATACCATCTTAAGTTTTATTAATTTTCTTAGATGATATCTTAAAACAGATGATCACTAGAAGATCAATGAAATAACAACATGCACATAAAACATAAGAACACAAGAACACAAAGATTTTCCTTGGGGAAACCACAAGGGAGAAAACCCCACAAAACTTCCTCAGTATAGATATCAACCAGAGTAGTGTAAAAGCCAGACAACTACTTCAAAATTCTTTTTGGCGCACTAGTTCTTCTCTCTCTTGCAAAACTGCTTGAGTGAGTGATTGTAAATGAAGGGGAGTGCCTCCCTATTTATATTCTTCTGTTGACTTGACCTCTAACTTGGTGGGGCTGACTTCACTAACTGACTGGGCTGACTTGTCCAATTGGACATCACAAATAGCCTTTATTATATTGACACTTGGGTACTATTGACCTGACTTACATTCACAGGTTTACATTGCATCCTTTAATGACTCTAACAACACCAAACTCATCTCGAAAAGGAGGAATACAACACATCTAGAATATCTTCTGAAGTTACATTATTTTAACAAAGTCATCATGCAAACTTGCTGTATGCAAGCACCAACTATGAATCAGATTTAGAAAATTAAATTTTAAATGCACAAAAATTTGACAAAGAGTATAAAAAACTAAAAGAAATGACTGCAGAAAATGAAATGAATCAAGTAGAAAAAGATATTAGTCTGAATGGAAGAGGGTCATTACTACACAAAGGTAGATTACATATACCAAATTCAACAGATATTAAATTAATTCTGATGGACGAATTACATAAAATACCATATTCAGGACATCTTGGATATCAAAAAGTGATCACCATGACAAGGAATAATTTATTTTGGCCTAATATAAAAAAGAAGTAGCAGAATATTTAACACGCTGCATTGAATGTCAAAAGGTAATGGCCAAACACCAGCATGCAGCAGGATTAGTATAGCCATTACCCATTCCATAATGGAGATGGGAAGTTATGAGCATGGATTTCATAATTGGTTAACCTAAGAATGTTAAAAACCACAACTCAATCATGGTCGTATTCGATAAACCAAGTAAGGAAGCTCACTTTATTCCTATAAAGTCTACTTATTGGGATGTTAACATTGTGGGTATATTTATGAAAGAAATTTTCAGGTTGCATGGTGTACCTAAGGTAGTAATCTCAAGCAGAGATTCAAAATTTACAAGAAATTTTTGGAAATATTTATTTAAAGGATTAGGCACACAATTAAGTTTTAGCACCGCATATCATCCATAGACTGACGAACAAACTGAACGAGTAAAATAGGTCTTAGAAGACATGCTTAGAATGTATGTAATGGATAAACCAAGTAAGTGGGAAGATTACTTGCATTTAGTAGAATTTGGATTAAGTCCATTTGAGATTCTGTAAGCCCGAAGTGTACTACTCCAATATCTTGGAGAATTCTTATCGACAGATAAATGATAAGACCTGATTTCTTAAAAGAGATGGAACTAACAATGAAATAGGTGCGTCATAATTTGAAGGTTGCCCAAGATAGGAAAAAGAGTTATGTCGACTTAAAAATAACTCCACCAGAGCTTCAAGTAGGAGAACATGTTTATGTAAAGGTAAAACCCAAGAAAAGCTCCCTAAGTTAGGAAAAACTCAAAATTAATGCCCATATATTGTGGACCATTTGAAATTTTGGTAAATATTAGACTAGTGGCATATCAATTAAAATTACCACCTACAATATAAGTACATAATGTTTTTCATATTTATATTTTAAAGAAATATGTTCATGATATTACTCATGTCATTGACTGCAATGTTATATAAGTGGAACCCGAAGGAGAATTTCAAGTGGAACTAGAGCGTATTCTCGTCGGGAGAGAAATTTTACTCTGAAACTATACCATCAAACAAGTCTAAGTGCAATGCAAGCACCTTAGTTTAAAGGAGTCCACTTGGGAATTTAAAAGTAGTATATGGGAGGCATATCCAATTCTATTTCAAGATGAAATAATGGAAGAATAAAAGACGAAGAAATAAAAACACCCAAAATGGTGTTATCCTTTAAATGGAGGTATATGTAATACACCAAATTATTGTTAATTATTACTATTACTTGGAATATTTATTTTTTTTAAATATTTTGACAATAAAGTAAAAATCAATGTAATTGATTATTAGTATTTAATAATTAAAATACTTAGAGGAAACAGAACTGTGGTAGCTGTTGAAAAAGTGTTTGATGAATCACAAGGGGAAATAAAAATTGGAAAAAGCTGTTAAGTGAGAAATCAAGTGATGTAGGAGGCATCTTCCCCAAAATCAGGTCAAGACTCCTTGTGGAGTGCTAAATGGAAGGAGGCTCATACATGACCCAAGTCCTAGGAAAAATACTATAAAATAGTATGCCCATCGAATAAGTAGGAGGTTGGAAATTGATGGGGAAATGATCTGTTGATGCAAAGAGATGGCGCATTGACTGGATTTTGTCTTGTTGGTTCAACAAATAGGCTCAGGGGTTCTGGAGCACGTAATATTTGGCTTCTCTAGGAGTTGGTTGGGAGAAACGACAACTTTAGTTTTGTTTACCCGATAGTGGTGGCAGGATCCTTACTAAATTTATTAACTATTTAGTATGGATAATTATATTATGAGCATAGATTTGAATTCTAAATGCATTTGAAACTCAGAATTATACTTTGCATTTAATCCTAATCTTTTCATATATTTCAATAATATGTTCTTATTATAACCTATTAGCTATTAATTACTCATGTACAAAATGTAGAAAAATCGTAGATCTCTTATTTATTTTCCTATGTTAAGCTACATTTCTACAAATCAAACTCTTTAAATGTATACTCTCAAATTTAGCAGTAAGAGTTGAACGAATCTTCACTAAGATTTTTTCTATATTCTAAATACATCTAGATAACTTTACCAACACACACACACAGACACACACATCTAATTAATAAAATAGATCTAGAAGTAAGTATAGGCCAATTATTTTTCTCTAGGAAACGAAGCCATGTACATAGAGTCTATGTTTGTTTAAAATCGATACACATATATTTTATTAATCCTAGTCTCTGTTTGGGATTCTAGACCCTTATTAAGATAGACCTAAATATATTAACAAATAAAAAAAAATTGAACTAAGCGATCACGATCAATCAAACTACTACCAAGTATTCAATTAACAAGTTAATAATCAAATGCCGAGCTCTCAGATTTGAGTTCCAAAATCAACGATAATCAAATCTAGCTAAAACACAGAGAAAGTTTATTTACCAAATAAATATCATATATGACAATAAAAGAACAACAAGATCTACAATCAAAAAATCACAACCACAAGTTTTAAGAATATGATCAAATACAAGTTTATAGACTCTGTTTTCGGGCATCCATACCCAGAAATAGATAGATCTGGATTAAGACTTAAATTAAACAAAACCGAGCATTGATTTTTAGATAAAAGCAAAATTCATTTCCTTAGAGATTCGAGCTTCCAAAAAATAATAACAACCAAATCGAATTAAGATCCAGGAAACATGATTGTAGGGTCAAGTTCATTTTCCCCAAAATTAAAGTTACAAATCAAATCTTAAACATTAAACAAATTATAGAATGGTGAATCTATATTGGAAGTGAAACCAATATCTTCAAATCTCATATCAAACTACTATAAAAACAAACGCATTCTGAGTGTGAGAGGCTACGAATCCCTCCTAAGTAGCCAATGCATCTAAGTACAGACCCAACAAGAGTTATGTCATGGAAACAGAACATATCTTAGAATTTCTGTAAGTGGTTGTAAATCCCTATCTTTACATAGAACCATGAACCAAAGCAACTAGGAACCCAGGTTAACCACGAACCCAAACAGAGTCTTACCTTGTGAATGGTGGATGATCTGAGTGTATGGTCCATAAGCCACACCACACCAAGTGTTCACATGCACATGGACCCTATTGGCGTTAGTATAACTATGATAACCAAATTTATTATATATTCTTCCTAATTAACAGAGTGCGGGGTAAATCCCTCACCTCTGGACAAAGAAGAAGGAAGCTTGAGAGGAGTTGACTCTGTCGTCGCTCTCACTAGGCCCATGCTTTGGAAACCTGCATTAAAACATAAGTATTGTTAAAAATGTACAAACTGTAACCTATTTAGAAAATAAAGAAAACACAAATATAAACATTATCTTGCATTTCGAGTTTGGGCCGGAGGGTGAGGCAAGCTTATCCAAAGCTTTCACGTATACCCTGACTTCACCTGTCAACAAAATGACAACGTTAGAATTAAACCCCAACTAGTAATGAATGTAAATTCTTAAATTGTGCAATAAGATATGAACTTACCTTGTTAATATGCATAGAGGGCCAAGGGTCGGCTTCACCTGGCTCTCACTTTTTCTTATGCATTCCCAACAAGGAAACAAGGATGTGGACTTTGTTCAAGCTAAGAAAAAATAAACTTGTAAAAATAATGGAATTGTAGAGTAAGATAGAAGTATTTCTTACTTAACTTTTCATTTAAACCTTGCATATTGCAAGGCGTTTGTGTGAAATCGAAAGAGTGCGACTGGATTCCTTTTTAACCATACGACAAGCCAAGAATGGTCAACGTTGTAAATGGCGGTCACATTTTCTATTATCCAATAATAAACCTCCAAACAAGCTCAATATTTTAGACCAGAAACTAAACACTCTTTAACATACTATGAAGGGAAAAAACTGGTTGCAACGCAGCCATAAAGCGATCGAGCATCATTAACATAAATAAAAAACCAAAAAAACAAAATGAATGCATTAAAAACCCTCATGACAGCTTAATGCCACATTAAAACCCTATGAAAACATTTGAACCACATCACTGACAAATGGACGGTCGAGATAAAAACTCTACCCACAATGCATCCATTTATTGATGTCATTAAATGTTGCTGGATGTGATGTCAACTCGCAGCGATGACTATGGCATTAACTAAATACAAACCATTTAAATCCTCTTTGATGGAATCCACTTATATATATATA
>LPNX010094429.1:156293-228613 GCA_001517045.1 Pseudotsuga menziesii
CGCAGGTTTGACCACTAAAACCGTGTACATCGGGATGTGTGCATAATCCAAATCCTTTTGGAGTTTTCCTTGACATGGATACGACTCATTTGACTCCTGGCCATTCATATGCCTTGAGATCGCTCATATTTGACCTTTCATTACCCCGTTGAAAAGCTATATAAAGAACCCCTTGGTACATTGAAGGCATAAGAGAGAATTCAAAGCAAAGAAAATATATTCCATTGTTGCCGGAACTTATGCTTGAGTCTGAATCCCTTTCTCCCTTGGAGCACTTTTGTGTTCTTCCCAAGCTTGCCTTTTGCTTGTGAGCTTGCTGTCTAAGTGATGGAGGATTGAAGTGGTGGAGGCCCAAGTGGGGGATTTAGTTTCTACGGTTCGCAGACGTGCCGACAGAGGTTGCATCTTATAATATCTAATTTATATTAATAAGAACTATCTTTTCTTGTCTAATCATGTGTGTTTGAATGAATATTTTATCCATGGGGTTATGTCAAATGCTTGTACATTATTGATTATATATGCTAGAATATATCTAACACCATGATATATAGAATGCTTGTATTGTTTACTTGTTGTTGAGAAAGTAATCTATCAATTCAAGCGGAAGTTGGAAAGCTCAACGGGGATCTACTTCAACCGTCTGGAATAAGGTACGAGGTCTGATCCTTTAGTGTTAGACATTTAATTTCTATTGCATATTGGAAAGGATTGATTTCTAGAGTCAAGCTGTCTGTTGTGGTACCCCGAGCCATAGGAATTTCTCTCCGTAACAGAATTGGCGACTCCGCTGGGGAGTTCCTAGTAGTTGTCATTTGGGGGTTGGTTTCTCGGCATTCAATGTATTTGAATTCCTCTTTCTCTCTTGTTTCTGTGTCGGGTATGGGGGCATATATGCTTGGTAGAGTCTGATTGGTGTGAAGTTAGTCTCAGCCTGTCTGTTTTCCTTGAGTTTGTGCACCTTTTCTTCCTGTACGCGAATTTTTGACTTACAGTCGCGTATACACGTGGGTTTCCCTTCGATTTCTGCGTATACACACGGGTTTACTACGAACAGTCATGTATGCCCTTGATTTTGCCTTTTTGTGGAAGATAATTGGTTGCTGGGTGAATTCTGATATTTGCTGAGTCTCCTTTGGCACTGCCTGAGTCTGTTTATACCTTTGTTTCTGACCAGAAACGTTTTTTTTAGGCTACTTTTTTCTTTTTTAAGAAGGTTCTTGTCATGGCATTTTCGATTTTTTGTTTGAGATTAGTGCATTAGAGTTCTTTTACCTTAGTGCTTTGCTTGAATGTTGTTTATGTGTGCTTTTAGAGTCTGGGGGTTGTAGAATCATTCTTTTGTTTTTTGCATCTCTTTTATTTTCAAAAAATCCAAAAACATTTGCTTATCATCATGCATAGCATTTTTGCACTTTGCATTGTACTTGGACTAGATTTGCTTTGGAGTACTAGTTAGGATTTCATATAGGAAAATTTGCATTCATCATTTGAAGAAAAATTGTGCATTTCACGTAGTAGCATACCCTATTTTCATGGACACAATGCATTTGCATTGATTGTTAGGTGTGCGTTTTACTTCTTGTTGCATCATAACACCATTAGTTGCACGACCATATCCCATTTTTGAGTAATAATGCCAACTAAAATCAACGCTAAATAAAATGAATTACACTCTTTTCTTTTCTAGGGCGCACCAACAAGCTTAGGTTTTAGGATCTTGGAATAATTCATTGTAAGTCAATTCTCCAAGATCACTAAACAACAACATGTATGTGTCTGTCCAGGTGAGTGTGTGAAATCCTTGATATAACCAGTGTTTCTCAGGATCCTCCTCTCAAAAGGGAGTTAAGCATGAGGCAGTGTGAGCAGTTATTGATTAGGATGACCCCTAGTCATAACTGAGTAGCACCGGAGATATTTCCAGGATTGTATTCGTATCTGGGGGCTCTTCCGATAGTTTCGGGCTTTGCTACCCTGCCCATATGGTCAATCCAGCCTGGGACTGTCCGCTTGAGCATTGATTATATTGAGGTGACCTTAGTGGCCTTACCTAGGATATCGAGGGGGTAATTTGCAGGGGTTGTTCTGTGGGTGTCCTGGCCAGGTTGGGGTCAGACATCATAGTCACTTTACGCGTTGAAGCTAAGGGCCACAATAATTGGTTACGTACCTCCACTTGTTGTGTATGGGAGTCTCAAGCCTCTCATAGGTGAGACATACCTGCTTCATTTGGGAACTCACTTATCCAGCCCTTGTTTGCTTGCATTTGGCTTTAGATTTTATTAGTGATTGCTTTGTGCACGCTAGTTGGCCTAGGGTTGACATAAATAGAGAGTCTTTGCTATTTTTAGAATCATTGTGGATTCGGGTGCGGTTCCGCACCGTTCTCGTTGTTTAGTAGGACTTCCTCCTTCTACTTCTCCTCCTCCTTTGGGAGAGGGACCTCGATAGTCTAGGCGGACTATGTCACACATTGATTCACACACCATGGGAGATTCTTCAGAAGGTATTCCTAAACCACCTCCTCCCATTCGTGTAGACGATGGGGAATTTACTCCTACTTACGATCCTTCACCCGACTTAGCTGAGTTAGGTCCTGTGATTTTTGAGATAGGAGCCATGCATGATAGACCTACTCACTCTAGGGTTGATTCCCCTTTGACGCGTTACCGGTATGGCATGTCGAAGGACGCTGAGACTCATTTTGAACCCGCCACCACTAGCTATGGTAGTTATGGTATGACCAGTTTTCCTTTGCATGATTTGAAATTTCATGTCGAATCTGACTTCGAGCCTAACACTATGCCTAGGGGCAATACCATTCCTTACCATGCGAAGAGGTTTGGGAGCACTAGCCACATTGCACCTTCCATCCCAGTGGTGGAAGCTACATCATATATTCCTCCTAGGTCTAGGGTTAGTGATCCTATTAGGATACCGGATCCGAGACGAGTGACGATAGGGAATAGTACATACTTGATTACTCAAATCCCTTCGTCCTCGGTCCCTAGTTCTTCAAATGTCCACCCTCCACCTTATTCACGTGGTCCTTCGAGTCGCCACGTGGCTATGAGTCAGGTCCATACTGCGGTTACTAGACCGATTGTGTCTCAATTTTACATACCACCCATTGCTTCGGGAGGTTATGTTCATGCTTCTAGAGGTCAGATTACTACTTCTGTGGAATATATCCCTACTTCCAGTATGCATATTCCTACTTCCGGATCATATCTTCCTACCTACGGAGTGTCTCATGGGGCATCGCATGCTGTGACCTATGGACCCTATTATGGGACGCATTATGGACATGGTTCTTCACCTTATGGAGGCGGGTATCAACAACCTGCTTACTCTCCTAATTACGGATTTGTAGCCCCTACTAGTCAAGGTCCACCTCATTATTGTGCTTCCACGCCACCTTATATGGGTTATATGGGAGGAGGGCACTATGGCCAAGGCCATGGTGGTAATCAACCCTATATGAACCACGGAGTGGTCCATTGACCTCATCATCCTAGGCTCCCTTTCCTTGCGATGCTCAATCTTCCTGACTTATCGAGACTTACGAACGATCATGTGGCTCATGACCCACCTTGGTCGGCTGTCCCTACCAAGCTTCCTTCGGACATACCTAAGTTCGAAGGAAAACCAAGAGAGGATCCAAGCGAACACGTTACTACGTTTCACCTATGGTGCTCTTCAAATTCATTACATCAGGACTCCCTCATGTCAAGTTGTGAATGCATTATCATGAGCTTTTCCTGCCTCATTGAGCTTTATGTCGGCTCCCCTAACATTGCATTTCAGCCATATAACCCGAGCTTGTCTCATGTCTAGCTATGCAGATCCATTTTTTATATCCTTCACAGCTTGATTCCCTTTTTACCAGGAGGGGATTTTCCCCCGAGTGTCTATATCCTACACATTTATCCTTGCATTAAGCATAGGTATGTTCCACTACTTGGAACTAGTTTTTTTTCCCTTATGACACTCATCTCCTCCTAGTCTGTAACTATAAAACTATTTTATTCTTTTTTCAAGCTTTTCAAATAACTGAAAAAGTCCAAAAAAACCAAAAAACCAAAAAGCTGGAGAAGGAAAGATGTTATCTTTGGCAACTGTCGAGTCGTGTCACCTTCGAACAGAGCACTGTATATCACATCCATTGGTTGGGTTATAGTTTGACTTTAGGAGCTGTACTCATTTATCTGAGTTTATCTCCACCGACTGGTTAAGCTTCCAGTCCCTATGGAGCCTCTGTCGATGCCTTCTGTGTCACAGAGATGTCCCAGTTTGTATATCGAGTCAATGCTACCTTCATTCAGTCACCATACGCCGTTATGCTCTTGTTCGAAGGAATTTGAAACCTGAGTCGGCCATTCCTCAGTTATCTTGACTTTGCATGTCGGCCATTCCCGGTACAGTTACTGGTTCATGCACCTTATGATCGAGTACTTCCACATTATACAGCTTTGTTGAGTACCTCATGTTGGATGATGGGGGATGCCTTAATGCCCTCCTTCCAACGGATTTCATCCGATCAACTTCAAATCATTTATTCTGGGTTTGGAATCTAGAGTCATTTTGAGTGCCTTGAGACTTGCAGTCATCAGTGGCAGGTTCTCTTGCCATCGACATTTTCTTGGGAATACATCAATGTCCCCTGATCGATGGATCCTCTCAAGTGTTCGACCTCAACACATTTATTCACACTTATTAGTTTGCACTCTAGTACCTTGATTCCCATTTTCATTATCGGTGGGTGATCTCGTGTCTGTTAACGATATACATCAACGACCAGTAATCAAACGATGGAATACTATGTTCAACCTCGACACCTCTATTCGCATAGTAGGACATGTACTCGTAGCGGTTTGTGTAGAAGAATTTCCAGATTTGTGGCATCTCTTATATGCTACCTCCTTGATCGTGCCAGTGTTCATGAGATTTCAGCTCTCGTGACTTGATTCCAGTATATGTCAGACATTTCCAGCCCCTATGGAGATCTTGATCTATTATATATCTTCAGCCATTTTGGAGATCATGGTCCTTTGTATATCTTCCTCATGGAGATTCTGATTTATGTATATTGTACGTGGCAATGACCACATATGTGATATCATGTTTCATGCCTATTCATGGCCATTGTACTCTTATGTATCCTTGACCGTTATATGTATTTGCAGTTATATGCAGAGTTGTATTATTGTACTATGTTGATTGGGTGGCTGGTTTTCCATTTGGGATCCTTCGTCACTCCACTTCTGGGATGGACTTATAAAGTATTTCAGCCATCGTATAACCCCTCTAATCTCATACATTAGGGGGCATCTGTTATAGCAGATTTCACCACTCCAGGTGAATCACACTTTGTATGGCCTTCCCCAGTCCCGCTGCAGACTCATTAGACCCTATGGACCACTTTTTTTCCTTTGATGTTTCCCTGATCATCCCTAAAAACATATGAAAAATGATACATGCGACTTTTTAACCTATAAGCGTGTATATACGCGTGTTTGACCACTAAAACCGCGTGCATCAGGATGTGTGCATAATCCAAATCCTTTTGGAGTTTTCCTTGACATGGATCCGACTCATTTGACTCCTGGCCTTCCATATGCCTTGAGATCGCTTGGATTTGACCTTTCATTACCCCTTTGAAAAGCTATATAAGGAACCCCTTGGTACATTGAAGGCATAAGAGAGAATTCAGAGCAAAGAAACTATAGTCCATTGTTGCCGGAACTTATGCTTGAGTCTGCATCCCTTTGTCCCTTGGAGCACTTTTGTGTTCTTCCCAAGCTTGCATTTTGCTTGTGAGCTTGCTATCTAAGTGATGGAGGATTGAAGTGGTGGAGGCCCAAGTGGGGGATTCAGTTTCTACGGTTCGCAGACGTGCCGACAGAGGTTGTATCTTATAATCTCTTATTTATATTAATAAGAACTATCTTTTCCTGTCCAATAATGTGTGTTTGAATGAATATTTTATCGATGGGATTATGTCAAATGCTTGTACATTATTGATTATATATGCTAGAATAGATCTAACACCATGATATATAGAATGCTTGTATTGTTTACTTGTTGTTGAGAAAGTAATCTATCAATTCAAGCTGAAGTTGGAAAGCTCAACGAGAATCTACTTCAACCGTCCGGAATAAGGTACGAGGTCTGATCCTTTAGTGTTAGACATTTAATTTCTATTGCATATTGGAAAGGATTGATTTCTGGAGTCAAGCGATCTGTTGTGGTACCCCAAGCCATAGGAATTTCTCTCTGTAACACACCTTACCAAAAAGAACTCATATAAAAAGTAGGTTTAATATAAAGAAATAAATGTTATGCTAAAGTGTAACTAAGACTAAGCCATAGATCTAGGCTTATATCCTATATAATAAAAACCATTACAATAATAATTTGAGAGACTTAAACATCACCTTGACGAAGTGATCCCTATAAATGAGACAACGCCAAACGAAATACAAAATGTCATTCAAACATCAACAGATCTAGTTTAAACTTATCCATAAAATCGAATAAATTATATATCATGACACTGCTGCTACCAACAAATTCAAGTTACCATAAGATTAATAATAAATTGTAAACCATTTTTATTTTATTTATTTATGAAATTTCCACTAACAAATTCATGTTACCATAAGATTGAATAATAAATTGTAAGACATTTTTTATTTTATTTATTTATGAAATTTATATGTGTGACATAAGTAACCTGTAAAGTTAAGTGGAATACATGTTGACATGTAACCTATTGAAAAAAAAGTTGAATGACCCACTTCAGCTAGCATGGATGATTTTTACTAATTAGTAGTTTCTAAAGTCTAAAGGCAAACGTGAGATATAATACCAGTGGCATAATTAATATATATATATATTATTTGAAAAATGACATAGAGGAAAACGTGGTATATAATACGAGTGGCATAATATATATATATATATATATATATATATATATTGAAAAAAGACATATTATATTTGTAATATTCACAGAAAAAGACAAATTGATGTGATTGGTATCTTTGTACATGTGGAAATCAGTGGAAGGCAAGTTGGGGTGTAGCCTATTGGAAAATAGAGCTGACTGACCCACGTCAGAGAGCTTGGATATTATTTTTATTTTTACGTCTGAGAAGGTTCACGCTATCGGTGGAAGACAACTCGAGCTATAGCGTATAGGAAAAGCTGATATACCCAAATCATCCAAGCTGGGATATACCCAAATCTCACTACAGCGATTTTTCATGTCTATTTAGGTTTCAATCTTGTTACTGGTAGCCATAAGCATATGTGATCAATGAGTCTAAGCTCAGGCTGATAGTGTTAATTTGTAAGTATCTCGTAGCTATTTCTCTTTTAATATTTTTAGTTGCGTTATCCATTTGATTGGAATTATTACTAGTTAACATGATTGCATCTCCATCTATGGGTGGCTCCTAGTCGATGGTTTCATTAATATGTGAAAATGTTTGAACTGGGTTTGCAGGATTTGCTTTCATTTTCATCAAAGTGATAAGTGGTGCATGGCGTGCAAGATGAGGTTTTCTATTGCTTTAGTTGTTTTGCTAGTAAGTTTCTGCAGATTTCCAGAGTTCATGATATTGTAGTGTTAATTTCTGCATATAATTGCGTAACAGTTTTTGATATTGTAGTGTTAATTTGTAGATATAATTGTGTAAGAGTATTTCATATTGTAGTGAATTAATTTCTGGATATAATCGTTCAAGTGTTTTTCGTATTGTAGTGTTGATTTCTGGATATAATTATGTATGAGTTTTTTTAGTACCGCCTCCAAAACTCCAAAAATTAACAAGTCCAAAATTACGTCTTGATCTGTTCATTTTTTCTTATATCTTTATGTATAACTGAACTTTATTGTGGCATGCGGATGTCAGTATCTCACACTGGCCAGTGAAGAAGTGCGGTCGAAGTCTTCTGCGTCTCTGACAATGAGTTACTGGCATTTCAGGTTGCCAACAACGCCCATTCCCGACACTCTGCGGGAACTCATCTCCCCTTTGTCATCCCAGAAACATCGGAGCTGCTGGACGCGATGAGAAAGGGCAAGAAAGTTTCTCTGGGAGAACCTGCTCCTACACCTAAACCTGGCGGCAAAGGAGGACGGCCAGAAGATGCCAAAGAGCCAAAAATACTGGTAAGAAAAATAAGATTAGCTTACCTTGTCGCAGCAGACGATGGCATCGCAGCTGACCCTTCCATGTCGGCAATGTTTTTCCTTGAGGAGGACTTGCACACTGGAACAAAAATGACCCTCTACAGTGGACTGCTCAAGAAATCAAGTCTCGACAGTAGAATCTTCTACCTTCCGTGTCATTTGGCTGAAGCTATTCCATTCTCTTCTGATAAGCTCTCCGCAGCTTTGGAGAAGCTCGATATATCCCAAGGATCCCACACGGCTCTTGCCATGAAGCAGGCTTTACAACTGTGTGAGAGTCCTGTAAATACATGTTGAGAGAAAATACTGCGCGACATCGTTGGAATCCATGATTGATTACGCCACAGCTACTTTGGGAACCAGTCGTGTGATTCCTTCCCGTACCAAATGTACCAAAGATCGAGTCTCATAATTATACCATTACTGGGATTCCTTCCCGAAGCAATTCCAGTTCCAAGTCCGTGCTTTGTCACACTCTGACATATGCATACGCGGTGTACTTTTGCCATGAAATAAAGCATACCATCACCGCGCGGGTGTCTCTAAAGGGTGAGGATGGTACCGGTGGAGAAGGAGTTGCTGTGTGTCACAGAGACACGAGTTGGTGGAATCCTCAACACTTGGCCTTCAAGCTGCTCAATGTCAAGCCCGGCGGTGCACCCATTTGCCACTTCATGGCTGACGACAGCGTTGTCTGGCTTACTGCCAACTAGACCTTGTCTCTATACTTGTATATATATACTCTCCTCCCCTCTACTTGATGTGTATTGAGCTCCTCCTTCTCTCCTATACGCGAGAAGAACGAGAGTACTCTAGTATGTGACCAGCTCTTAATAAATTAATCAGGTGCCACAGGAGAGGCTATGTATTCGGTCGCTGTTGTATATTTTCTCTGTTTAAATAATGTATGTTATTAAAAATGATATTTGTATTTATTATTTTTATAGATTTTTTATGATATTTGTATTTATTATTTTTATAGATTTTTTTATTTGAGATTTGAGGTAGACTAGTGTTTATGTTTTCTGTCAAGATTGATTTTATAGCAGTACTTAAAAATTTGAAATAAACAATTATTAAAAAAAGAATATGAAAAATAACTGGTAGTAATGCATGGATAACTTATAGATGATGAATGGATAACCAATAATAAGCCATATTAATTGATAATATGGTTTATATAAGTAAAACTAGTTTTGTGGCATGGTTAATTATTGTTAAATACTAAAGTAATTACGAGATGCTTATAGTTATCCATTTATGTTTATAATATAAACATTAAACTAATTAATATCAACATAAAACAAATACTATTTAAGTATAAAAAATATAATTATTACCCCTTTCTTTAACCACCAGGTATTAAGTCAATAGGCATTTAGATATTAAGGTCGTGGTATCTTGTTATGCTTAAATTCATTTTGATTCAGATTTAAATGGGGTTAGTTAAATGGTTAACTTGAACCCTTAGTCAAGCTTTAAACTCTTATACTTACTAAACTTTTTGTTTGTTCAATTTATGCTCTAAATTTATTTTTGAAGTCTGGGTAGCTTCAACAATGGCATAGGCCACAATTTGAGTGGATGTGCTAGTATCTTAGATTTTGGACTTCCTTATCTTGTTATGCTTAAATGCATTTTGATTCACATTTAAATAAGCTTCAAATAAGCTTCAATGTTGATTAAATAGTATTTGTTTTATGTGTATATTAAATATTAATTTGTTTAATGTTAGCCTTATTAAATAACCATCTATCACTATAAATTAATTAAGTGGGTGGTTGTGCCTATGAAAGTTCATTTGCTACTTTACTAGTGGTTGTGCTAGTTTAAATATTAATGAAGATACATCTAAGCATAAAAATTTACTAGTGGTTGTGCTAGTTTAAATCTTAATAAAGATACATCTAAGCATAACAATATATGACTACCATGAAATGAATCTTATTAATCTAATTAAGGAAACCCAATATGTGAGACAATATTTAAATGTATATTGACATAGTAATAATAATAATTAAAAATAAAAATATTTATTTATAAAAATATCAATAAATAAATAAAGATTAAGTATAAAATTTTAATTATATATATATATACATTGGGGTATGGTAAAACCATGACAAAAATGAATGAATTGGAATGAAAAATGCATTGTGTGGTTAGGATTTAATGAGAAAGGAATATTCTTAATAACACGTAAGTTAAATAAAACTGTAGATTAAATATAATACTTTGCATTTGCATATATTAGGGAAACATTTATCTTTATTCATTTAATTAAGGTTAATTAGTGAATAATATACTACATTAAACTTTTTAAATATTCATAACCATCAATCATCCATTTAGCTAAATTTAAAGTAAGAATTAATTTAAAGTTTAATCAAATGAGGCTATGAAGCATGATAGTGCTTGTTGTACTATATCACATGTTCATACCCCATGGGGGAGTTGTAATAAATGTTCTAGCATGATAGTGTCTGTAAAAGACTCAGTCTCTTAGACTTTATTTGTCAATTTGATCAGCCCACGGTGTTTTTTCCCTTGGTTATTATTGGTTGTTGAATAAACGACTGATAATTTCTGAGTTTTTCACTCCATACCTCCAAAGTTGGGGTGGTCGGCTTGGCATTTAGGCCTATTGAGGTTATTAGAGTCTATGTATCAATGTATAAGCATGCTAGACATCATGGTCGAGTCATATGAACATGTCTAAGTCCCCCTAGGTTTTTTCAATTTTTCTAATTTTTAGTTTTTTCAGTGTTTTTTATTAAAAATTTATTTTTTCCAAAACTTAGGCTATTTTTTAATAGTTTAATTGGAAAAATTGATTTTGTAATAAAAGTGGGCCAAATAATCAGTTTCAGTCATGTAGGTGCTCATTTTCAAGCTAAGAGCACCATGTAAACCCATGGACCCACTATTTCCTTGTTTTGAGTGATTTTCCATCACTCAGGTCAGAAAGCCCCAAAAATCAATTATTGATTATTTTAATTAATAAATTGATGAATAATGGAGCAAATCCAAAATCATAAATCAATGGATTCTCAGTCGATTTGATTGAAATCAGTCAGATCTAAAGCAGATTGACTGGATTTGAGAAATCCTTGACTGAAGGAGGTGATCAAATCAGATCCAGAGTTGATCTTCAACTGTCTTCATGGGGAATTGTGCCCTCTCTCTCTCCTCCACATGTGTGGACTCTTCTGGATGCTCTGTGGACTGATGTGTCGATGTATGGGTTGATGTGTCAGCTTAATCAAGCCCTCGGTTGACAAGTAGGCTTAGTTCAACTTCAGTTCTTCATTGATGGACTCTCCATCAACTGGTTCCATCTGATTCCATGAGGAATTGTGACCCCCCCCTAGGCTGGATGTCTTGTATTTTGTATTTATCCAGGCACAGCCTCCTCTTCCAAGCTAGTTAGAACTCGGATTGAGGTGCTGCTGCTATTGTACTGTTGTTATTGTTCATTTGAAATAAAGAAAAGCTTTGGAGGCAAGACAATGTTGTGTCATTGTTTGTGTGGATGATCATTGCCATTATTTTGCTGAGGTAATCTGTATCTCTGTTCATGATTTGCTAATTGCTTGTAGATCCATTGTTAAGATTGATAATAAGCTTATTACAATCTTGATAGGAAAGGTGCTTTTCAATAAGTTTATTGGCCATCTCTTTCCTTTGATGCATGTTTAGAGATCTAGATTTAGCATGTCCTATAAGCTTATATGCATGTTATTTTGAATTTCTATGTATGTACTAATCGAATCTCACAAGTTTTTCGGCAATTTTTTGGATTTCAGCTGAGTTGCAGGTTCCTACATTGGAGAGGATGCTGATCTAGTTTTCTTCTTGACTCTCTCCAAAACCTTCCAAAGGCATAGTCCCTCAACATTCTACCTGAAAGCTCCACTGTGGATCTTCAAGGAGACCAACATTTCTCTCCTCCTCTTCCTCCCTCAAAATCAACTCTTTTACCCGGTTACTTTGTTCATAGCTTTGATTTTGTTTAGATCTATCATCTTAAAAGTAATTTCAACATAGATCTATCCCCTCAAATCCCGTAGTCTAGATCTTGCTCTTAAAAGGTTTCATAAGCTTTCTAGATCTAGCTTTAGGGAAATCGTCCTTTTTTGCATGTAATTTTAAAAAAAAATTGTAGCTTGCATGCATTTGATTTCTGTTTGATGTACGTTAAAATTTCATATTCTGCAATAAAAGTGCACATATTATTGGCTGCCCAAAAGGAAAGCCAAGATCCCAAGGAAAGCCTACTTTCCTTGGTTCCTTTCTACCATTTTTAACTAGTCTTAACTTAGTTTTTTTTTGTTAAAAGTGAGCTGAACCAAAGGTACTTTCAAAGTGGTTTTGGGCATATTTCAGTCTGATATGCTTGCTGGTTTTTAGCGGGTTTGACAGAAAATAAAGGAAGCTGTTGTTCGGAAGCGGCCTCAAGAGCGTTCAAATCCCCCTAGGGGTCTCCCATTTGACTAAAACCTTTAATTTTCGCACTTTGTAAGCTCTTGATTTCATTCCATAAAAGGATCAAGAGGAATTATATCAGTTCTCTGATATTGTAACCGTTGTTAATAAAAAATATTTTTTGAATAGGCTCTTTCGAGCCCATTCCCCATCCCCCCTGGGGGGATTTGCGTCGGTGTCCTTTTTGTTTCTTTTTTGCTCATTTCTTTTCAAACTAGAAATGATATAATCTACAGGGTAGTATACTTAATTTCATTATCAATTTCATATTCCGTATTTTATATTTCAAAGTAATCGTAATACTTACCCCACGACTTCCCGATTGACCTGAAAGGGGAAAGAGATTCATGGTAGGACTAATTAGGAAACTAGAATTATGTATCTGTTTCTTTTTCTATCATTTGTTTTTCAGCTATTATAAAATTAAACCCTCCTTGATTCCCCTATTGAGATCCACTTGGATTGAAAGAGGTTCCTAGAGGGTTTTCTTTTAAACAAGAACACCCATTGTAAAATTCACTAAAATTGACAAGACTCCAGTGTGTATGCTCTACAATTGGCTGCAGTTCGTCCGATCATTCAAGCTGTATCAAAAGCACTTGAGTGACTAGGATAATTAGGACTCACTCTCCCAAATTAACAAACCAACAGGTGAAAATCCAACACCTAGATCAAACCATCATGGTGGAAAAATACCCAAAGGAAACGGGAAATTATGAATAGTGACCTCGGGGCACCAATATTTATCACACCCTAATGGGTGCATTATGAAAAATATCCCCAGAGAATCCATTCAGCCCACATATTCCTTGCGGGTAGCCGTGAAGGTTTAGTTTTGGACATAATCCAAGTACTCTCGGGTATATCTGGAGTCCCCTCTTCACCTAATTGTAATCAACTCACACCTCAAATTTAACTTAAAACGTACCAAGAGGCAATCGCAAAACATTCACTCCAAGCACATGCAAGTACATTGATCTTATATTTTGACTCCATTTTAAGGCACTGGTTATTTTCTTGCGTTATATATGCATTGTGTCTCAGCATTGTGATTTCGTGTGTTCATTTTTGTATCTTGCCATCTTTGATTGCCTATAGTTAAATCTTGAACTCCTAAGTAAATCATTCAGTTTAACATCACCTTACTAAGTAAATTGTCCTTAGAAACATAATAGGGTCTACCCCCCTTAGCTTCGTTAGGAGTTGAGCCTAAACGGAGGAGTCAAGAACAAGGTGACAGCCTTGACTCGAGACTTGCCCCCAAGGACACACCGAGTGGCTTGAAGATTTATGCCACGTGACCCAGGTGTGTGAAAGGCGGCAACACTTTTTGGCACCACTGTCGGGGATAAATCTTTTTATTCCCGAGTACGACTTAGCTTAACGTTTTTCTAAACAACTAAAAAGATAAAAACTTTTGATTGATCTAGTCTTTAAAAAACATAAAAATTAAAACTCGATCCATCTGGCGACTCCACTATCTAACATCCCTTCAAGAATTTCTACCCGAAGAAACCGCCGACAATTATTCAATCCTCCCCCTGATCCCAAAAGGTTTATTAGGGAAATATTGAATAGGAAGACTTCTCGTAGAAACCTTGAAGATTTAGGAGGCCAATTCCTCTCAGATGTCCATCACATATTTGTAGAGAGTCATACCTTCCAATCTCAAGAAATGATGGAATTTTACAAACCTCTTGACTTTTCTCAGATAGCAGGTGCTCCTCATTACATTCCGAATGATTATATCAAGAAGCTCCCCATATTCGAGGGAAATAATGCCACCACTTCCAAGACTCACCTCCGAAAGTTTGAAAAGCACCTGGTCAGTTACTGCAATAATGTTGCCTCTAACCATGAAGATGTCAAAATGAATCTCTTTGCTTTATCCTTAGAGGATGATGCTGCGGAATGGTATGCCGACCTTGGTGATGATTCATATAAATCCCTTAATGAATTCCTAGAAGGTTTTAAGAAGAAATGGGGGGAAAAGAAAGAACCAAGACATTTGCTTGCTGCCCTTCATAATATAAAGAAGATGGAAAATGAAACCATTGATGAATTTAATACTAAGTTCAGACGTGTGGTTGTGGACCTCCCTAGAGAAATCAAGCCAAGGGATGCCTCCATCCTCATATCTTACATCGAAGCTTTCACTGGTGATTTGAGGTACCAGTTAAGGGACAAAGATCCGACCGATCTAAAAAATACTCAGGATCTAGCTGAGACAATAGAAAAGAATATGCAATCTTCGGGTAAATCCAACATTCCAGGTTACACTAGGGGAAACACTTCATACAACAAAGAGTAGGGAAAATCCGTTGAATTAGAGGAAAAGGAAACCTCTAAAGACCCCATGGAAAAGGTAACTAGCCTGATGGAAAAAATGGTTACTAGTCAGAACCAACTCATGGAAAGCCAATCTGTACAATTGAATATTATTCAGAACAGAATAATCACATTGGAAAGAAATAATGGACCTAGGAACTTTCAGCCTAAACAGAATCAAGTGTATCAGAAGAAAGATCCTCAACATGAACCTAGGATTCCAAACCAGTTAGACTCAACTAACCTGGTAGATGAAGTCATTCCATGGTGTAGACCTTGTGATCAATTCCACCCATAAAGCACTTGCTACATAGCAAACCAAGTTATAGAACATGGAATGGCGGAGGTCAGTAATCAGGAAACAACATCAGGCGATTCTGATCATGTGTACATGGTAGGCCGAACCTATCCTTTATCAAACCAGCATTGGCAGCAGGCCACAGATTACAGTTTCGAGAAGGATCTCCTTTCCAACTTTTATGGTGTAATTCCTTCTCCAGAAGCAATTAAGAAAATGAAGGAGGCTAGGTTCAAGGGAGTTGTATATCAAAGAAGAGAGAAGCCATCACCGTCTAAACAGTACAAGCCGAAGGTAACCACTCCTCCCCTCCTAGATCCTCCTATTGTCCCTGAGTCAAATATTGATATGGGAGAATGGATAAGTAGTGCTAAGATTCATGTTTATGCAACTGATGTCCTTAAAATTCCTGGTCAAAAAGAAAAGTTGTTGAAAGCCTTAGAGGATAGTCAAAGTAAAGCTCATAATATTATCAAAGAGGATCCTCTTCCTAATAACAATGCTATATTTGAAGCTGAACATATTGAACCTATAGATATGCCTATAGTCCTCAATAGTGTTGATCTGAGAAGAGAAGACCACCCACCTTTTTATGTCTCCCTCTTAGTTGATAAACTTCTCCTTCATAACTGTATGTTAGATTTCGGTGCTTCATCAAATGTCATGACAAGAAAAGTAATGGAGCAGCTAAATCTAAGGGTCACCCGACCCTACCACAATGTTTGTGCCATGGATGCAAGAGAATTTGAAGTGGTAGGGATAATCTTAAATTTACAGGTTAAGTTGGCTAAGTATCCTGATATCGACATGTCGATGGATGTGGTGGTGATAGATGTTCCAGATAATTGGGGTATGCTGCTATCCAGAAAATGGGCCGCAACTCTTGGTGGGCATATTCAAATGGATTGGACATATGCTACTATACCTGCATCAGAGAACACTAGGGTGATTCTCCACAGAGAAAAGATGAGGAAACGACATGTAGAAAACCCTAAGAAGCCCAGAAATGTATTTGTTCATTTCACTGATAATTTTGGAAACTATGCTATTTTGTCAAATTTCATGGCCCCTATTAAGGAAAACATTAAAAATGAAAAGATTGATGAAGTTTGGAAAATGTACTTTGATGGGGCTTATTCCAAAACCGGAAAGGGTGCAGGCATCGTGATCATCTCTCCTTCAGGTAAAATATACAATTTCGCGTTTAGGTTAGAGTTTGAAGCATCAAACAATGTAGCCGAGTATGAGGCTTTGCTCCTAGGGTTAGAAACTACTAAAGATATGGGGATAAAGATGTTGAACATAAAGGGTGATTCGGATCTAGTTGTCCTCCAAATTAAGAATCAGTATCAATGCAAAAATGACAGACTAAGAAAGTATAGAAATGCCACATGGGACACTATGGAATTTTTTGATGCACTTAACATTCAAAAGGTCCATAGGGAAATGAATGGGTTAGCAAATAAATTGGCAGTAGTAGCATCCACCCTCCAGCTATTAGATGAAACGATTAATGGGAATGGAAAAATGGAAATTAATTTTAGACCTTCAATACCAGATAATATAGACCATTGGCAGGTGTTCAAAGATGATGAGCAACTCTTGAGATTCATCCACAATTGACACGAGTTTGAAGGTTGCAAGATTAGTTATCAGCAAGAAGGTAAAGAGTATCAGGAGTGCGAGGATAATGAATGGAATCACATCCCGAGTAGCCTTATAGCTTTCGAGAATATTTTCGATCGACAGGATCATCATAAAAAACAAAAAGAAGAAATAAAAATTGGGAATTATATGGAAATAAACATAGGAACTGACAAGGATCCCAAGTTAATAAAAATTGGAAAGGGTACTTCGGAAAAGTAAAGGAACAATTTGATCAACTTAATCAAAGAGTATAGAGATGTGTTGTCCTTTAGTTATGATGAGCTTAAATCCTATAGGGAGGATGTGTTTCAACACACCATTCCCCTCACAGAAGAAGCTAAGGAGGTCAAACCTTTTCGACAAAAACTTAGGCGAATAAATCCTAAGTTGGCCCCCATTGTGCGGAAGGAACTTCAAAAGATGTTAGCGGCAGGGATTATAGCACCTACAAGACATTCATCTTGGTGCTCCAACTTAGTTGTTGTCAGAAAAAATAATGGGTCAATTAGAATATGTATAGATTTTAGAAATCTAAATACATCATGCCTCAAAGATAATTACCCATTACCCGACATGGAAACATTGCTTCAAAGAGTAACAAGATCAGGAATGATGTCCATGTTGGATGGATTTTCGAGTTATAACCAGCTGTTGGTAAACAAGGGGGATCAACATAAGACTACATTCGCCACACCTTGGGGTACCTATAAATTTCTAAGAATTCCTTTTGGCTTATTGAATGCTGGTGCCACCTTCCAAAGAGCCATGTATTTTTCCTTCAAAGAACTTATAGGAAAAATAATCGAAATATATCAAGATGACTTAACTATTTTTTCAAAGGAAATAGATGACCACAAAAGTCATCTTAGGCAGGTTTTTATAAGATGTCGGAAATATGGTATTTCCTTAAATCCTGCCAAGTCAATATTTGGATTTGATGAAGGCAAGTTGTTGGGGCACATCATTTCTAAGGATGGTGTCAAGGTTGGTCCTGAGAGAGTTGAAGCCATTAAGAAAGTCCCCTTGCCTCAGAATCTAAAAGCTCTCCAGTCCTTTAATGGTCAAATGAATTACATAAGAAGATTCATCCCAAATTTAGCATAATTAATGAAACCCCTACAAAAGTTATTAAAGAAAGATGCTAAGTTTGAGTGGATGGATGAAGGGAAAGTTGCATTCAAGTCTATCAAAAATGCCATATCCATGTCCCCAGTCTTAACTAGTCCAGATTATTCCAAATAATTCTAGATATTTTCCTTTGCCTCAGAAGACACCATTGTCGGTGTTTTACTTCAAAAGAATAAGGAGGGACAAGAGCAACCGATAGCCTTTATGAGTAGAGCCTTACAAAATTTAGAATTGAAGTATACCATGATGGAGAAAAAGGCCTATGCTCTTGTCAAGTCCCTTAAACATTTCATAACTTATATAGGTTACTCCAAAATCATTGGATATGTACCCCATGCAACTATCAAGGATATCATGTCTCAACAGGATTGTCTAGAAATCAGGGGTAAGTGGGTTTCAAAGATTCAAGAATATGATTTGGAGATAAAACCTACTAAATTAATTAAGGGACAGGGTCTTGCAAAGATGTTAACCTAGGGAAATGAAAAGGCCTTAGGAATAATCTTCCAGAGCAGCAATTCGGATCAAAGTGTATTAGATGAGCTTCAAAGATTAGAGCAGCACCCTTGGTACACCGACATCATATTTTTCCTCTGCAACCTTACATGCCCCGATCACTTACTTGGCCATAAAAGAAGAGCATTAAGGTTAAAGGAAACTAAGTATTGTTTGACAAAAGATGGTTTGGGTTGGAGAAACCATGATGGTTTAATACTTAGATGTGTCGATGAACCCGAGTCCGAGAAAATCATGGTTGAGTTCCATTCAGGATTTTGTGGTGGACATTTTGCAGCAAATACAACCGCCCACAAAATCCTTAGAGCAGGCTACTATTGGCCAAACCTATTTTCAGATGTGCACAAGGCTGTCAGAGTTTTCCCCCAGTGTCAGTTATTCACCGAAAAGCAACAAATGAAATCCTTGCCTCTAAATCCAATAGTAATCCAAGCCCCTTTCCAGCAGTGGGGGCTTGAATTCGTCGGTAAGTTCAAAGATAACTTGAGAAACGGTTACTCTTAGATTCTTACCACCACTGATTATTTTACCAAGTGGGTAGAGGCGATACCCACCAAGAAGGAAACCGATGCTATAGTCATGGATTTCTTAGAAGATAAGATTATCACAAGATTCAGTGTGCCAGCTAGAATAATCATGGATAATGGCCCATGCTTTGTTTCTTCCAAGATGTCATATTTCTGTTTCAAGTACGGCATTATCCTATCTCACTCATCCATTTACTATCCCCAAGGAAATGGTCTAGCAGAATCAAGTAACAAGAACTTAATGACCATAATCAAAAAAATTGTGGGCGACAATAAGAAGGCTTGGGATAGCAATATCAAATTAGCATTATGGGCTGACAGGATCACTAAGAAAAGTTCAATCGAGAGGAGCCCTTTCGAACTAGTCTACAGCCTTGATGTCACCTTACCAGTCCATCTAAAGCTTCTGGTTTATCAGCTCCTCCAGACCTTCAGCTCAGATCAAGAGGCCATCCAGAATAGAATAAACTAGTTGATCGAGCTAGATGAGAGAAGAAGAGACTCTCTTGACCATAGTATCAAAAATTCAGATAAGGTCAAGAGAGCCTTTGATAAGTCTACCCGACCAGGGTCCTTCCAAGTAGGTGACACGGTTTTACGTTGGGACAAACGATAGGAAAAACCTAGGAAACATGGAAAGCTCGATAACTTATGGTTGGGACCATACATCATCGATGAAATAGCAGGAACGAACTCCTTCTATCTAAATGACCTAAATGGAGAAAGGTTGAGCCTGCCAGTGAATGGTTTCCTCCTCAAGTTGTTTTTCGCCGACACAGTTTGATGCCTTTATTGGCATTGGTGGTGTCAGGGCCAATTTCTAAACCTTGCCCTGCATGTATTTCTAAATTGTATATATCATATTGTTGTATCATAGATATTGTTGTATTATAGTTATTTCGTACCATGTTAAAAAATTTCCTTTGTATATTAGTTTTTGTAAAATATTCCTTTTTGCGCATTATAGATTAATTATGTATATTAGTTTATTTTTATAGTTAATTTTTTCTTATGTATACATGTTACTGACAAACTCTAATTGCCTTGCAGGACCCAAATATTCCAGAGTTCTCACATCCTCTCCTCTAAATAGAAGATCAGTCAGAGAATGTGTCCCTAGATGGAGACAGAATGTTACCACCTAAGTTATACTTAGTGGTTTTTTATCAAGAGGAATTATATCAGTTATATGATATTGTAACCACTGTTAATAAAAACATTTTTTGAATAGGATCTTTCGAGCCCATTCCCCACCCCCCCTGGGGGGATTTGCGTCGATGTCCTTTTTGTTGCTTTTTTGCTCATTTCTTTTCAAAATAGCATTGATCTAATCTGTAGGGTATTATACTTGATTTCATTATCAATTTCATATTCCGTATTTTATATTTCAAAGTAATCGTAATACTTATCCCACGACTTCCCGATTGACCCAAAAGGGGAAAGAGATTCGTGGTAGGACTAATTAGGAAACTAGAATTGTGTATATATTTCTTTTTGTATCATTTTTTTTCATATATTATAAAATTAACCCCTCCTCGATTCCCCGATTGAGATCCACTTGGATCGAAAGAGGTTCCTGGAGGGTTTTCTTTTAAACAAGAACACCCATTAGAAAAACTCACTATAATTGACAAGACTCCGGTGTGTATGCTCTACAATTGGCTGCGGTTCGTTCGATCAATCAAGATGTATCAAAAGCACTTGAGTGACTAGTATAATTAGGACTCATTCTCCCAAATTAACAAACCAACAAGTGAAAATCCAACACCTAGATCAAACCATCACGGTGGCAAAATACCCAAAGGAAGTGGGAACTTCTGAAAAGTGACCTCGGGGCACCGATCTTTGTCACACCCTAATGGGTGCGTTATGAATAACATCCCTAGAGACTCCATTCAGCCCACATATTCCTTGCAGGTAGCCATGAAGGTTTAGTTTTGGACATACTCCAAGTACTCTCGGGTATATCTAGAGTCCCCTCTTTGCCTAGTTGTAATCAACTCACACCTCAAATTTAACTTAAAATGTACCAAGAGGCAATCGCAAAACATTCACTCCAAGCACATGCAAGTACATTGATCTTATTTTTTGACTCCATTCTAAGGCACTGGTTATTTTCTTGCTTTATATATATATTGTGTCTCAGCATTGTGCTTTCGTGTGTTCATTTTTGTATCTTGCCATCTTTGATTGTCTATAGTTAAATCTCGAACTCCTAAGTAACTCATTCATTTTAACATCACCTTACTAAGTAAATTGTCCTTAGTAAAATAATAGGGTCTACCCCGCTTGGCTTCGTTAGGAGTTGTGCCTAAACGGAGGATTCAAGAACAAGGTGACAGCCTTGACTCGAGACTTGCCCCCAAGAACACACCGAGTGGCTTGAATATTTCTGCCACGTGACCCAAGTGTGTGAAAGGAGGCAACACTCTCTCGATCGAAATTTGAGTAAAAACACGGGGAGATATTTCGAAAATACAAACAAAAAAATAGTTTTTTTTATGATACCTATCCCCAAATCTATATTAAAGAATTGCTTAAAACCTATATGGTATTTCAAATTTAAAACAATTTCAAGTTATATTTTTATCAATTAGACAGTATTATATTAATATCTTATCTAAGAGAATAACATGCACACCAATCAATCACAAGAGACAATAGACACAAATATTTTCCTCGGGGAAACCATCAAGGAGAGAACCTCGCAACTTCCTTAGAGATAGAATAAGCACCAATAGCAGCAGTAAAACCAAAAGATTGAAAGATGATCTCCAACAACTGTTCTCTCTCTTATCCCAACTCCTTCTCTCTCACTCATGCGCTACAACTGAGTGTGAGTGACTATATGATAAATAGAGAGGCTCACTCTCTATTTATACTAGTTTCCGACTTGACAATAACTTACGAGGGACGACTTTTCTAGGAGAGTCTAATAACCTTAGTGCCCCACAACTGCGGGGAATTTAACCCCTGACCAACAAGGAGGTTTAACCTCTATGACTTACATGACTTGTTTACATTAGTGATTATCCCGACAGGAACATCGGGGACTAATCGAATACAATATATGAAATACATAAGTGAATACATTCTGAAGATATAAATACATCAACGCTCCCTCTTAACTAGAAATGTATTCTCTTGACACAATTCATCAGCACAAGTCTTGTTCTCTGGATCAAGTCTGGATCATCAGTGGATCATCATCGAAACTGGATCATCACTAGATCATCATCAAAGCTAGATCAACACTAGATCATCATCAAAGCTGGATCATCACTAGATCATCATCATCATTGCTTCCGCTATCTCTATCAACTGGTGCCATCTCTCAATTATTCTCGTCATAGGAAGTTCTACAGAGCCAGCCCTTTTTCACGCTAGTTGTAGGCCTATCCTCCATGTAGTTCTTCATCTTTTTCAGCACTTATATCTGACCTAGTCAGAAAGGCCCGCCCAACACTTAGATCTGACCATGGGAGGAACACATCCACCACCATGTCAGAAAGGCACGCCCAACACTCACATCCATCGGCATGGTAGGACACACCATCTACCATCCGAGTAAAGGCCCATCACTAACATCCATTAGCATGATAGGACACACCATCTATCATCCAAGGAAATGCCCAGCAATTACATCTACTTGCATAGCAGAACACACCATCTACTATCCAGAGAAAGGCACAACACTTATATTTGACCCAATCAGAAAGGCTTAGCACTTATATCTAACTGAGTCAGAAAGGCTCAGCACTTACATTGTCTGGCATAGTAGGAAACACCATCTACTATCCAAGGAAAGGCTCTACACTTACATCCATTGGCATGATAGGACACACCATCTATCATATAAGGAAAGGCTCGGCACTTATATCTACTGGCATGGTAGGACACACCATTTACCATCCATAGAAAGGATCTGCACTTACATCCACTGAGATGATAGGACACACCATCAATCATCCGGGGAAAGGCTCTGCACTTATATCTAACCATGGGAGAACCCGCCTACCACCACGTCAAAAGGGCTCCGCACTTACATCTGACCTAGTAAAAAAGGCTCTGCACTTACATCCGACTATGGGAGGAACCGCCTACAACCATGTCAGAAGGGCTCCTCACTTACATCTAACCCAATCAGGGAGGCTCTGCACTTACATCTGACTATGGGAGGACCCACCTGCCACCATGTCAGAAGGAATATGCACTTACATCTTACCATGGGAGGAACCACCTACCACCATGTCAAAAGGGCTCCACACTTACATCTGACCATGGGAGGACCCGCCTATTACCATGTCAGAAGGGCTTCGCACTTACATCTGACCCAGTTGGAAAGGCTCTACACTTACTTTTGACCATGAGAGCACCCGCATACAACCATGTTAGAAGGGATCCGCACTTACATCTGACCATCGGAGGACCCGCCTCCCACCATGTCAGAAAGGCTCATGGACTCATCACTTCCTCTTGGAAGGAACCTCGATTTGAAGGACACCAAGCTTCTCCCTAAAGTACTCGAACTTCACTCTGGCCAATGGCTTGGTCAACACATCAACTATATTCCCATCCGTTGCAACATACTGGAGCTTCACTGCTCCTCTCTACACCATATCCCTGATATAGTTATATTTGATCTCGATATGCTTCGACTTGTCATGGAACACCTTGTTCTCTGACAACTTCACACAACTCTAGTTGTCGCAATATATACAAGCAACATCCAAGTGGAGATCAAATAAATCAGATAGTAGCTTCCTCAGCCACACTGCCTCACAACTAGCCGAACAAGCTGCGACATACTCTGCTTCGGTTGTACTCAGTGCCACACAGGATTGCTTCCTGCTAAACCAAGAGATCACACCTAATCCCATACTGAAGTAGCACCCTGAAGTGCTCTTCCTATCGATGGCACTACCTACCCAATGTCATGTACCCGTACCCCACTACCGTGCGGAATTAAAAAATTTCATCGAGAACCTTCACCATTTCTTGAATCATAGGGTATGGTCGCGACCACATCTCCACATTTCCAACACTGTCACGCTCTCTCTTGTCTTCCATTACTCAGTTTGACGATCTGTTGTAAAGATCTCAGAGGATATCGGACGACAGAGAGAAAATGCAACGAAAATCAACGATCATAAATGATCCCGCAGTTGGAACCATATCAACAGTTCAGAATCCACCTGCAAAAATGAATGGTGCGGAAAGCTCGATTTGCGGGGTTGGAAGTTACAAAATTTGCGATCCCATTTCCCGCATCTTGCATCGGAAACAGATCGATGGAGGAGAACCATCCCGCGAAGATCGACGGTGCGGAAAATTTGACTTACGGAATTGGAATTGAGGAAATCGCGATACCGCGATTCCGCATCCCGCATCCCACAACCCACAAGTTGCAGAAAGGAAGTTGCAGAGGCCATGATCTGCGAGTTCAACATCCCGCATCCCATAAACTGTGTAAATGGTGATTTGTAGCAGGAAACTCAACATTTTCACTAAATTTTGGGACCGATCTGATCTCTCAAGCCAGTACTGATCTGGCCAATCTATGCTGCAAATTAGCTTGAACTATATTGATGGAAAACATACATATATGCCTATAATTGTAGTTATTCAAAGGAACAATGCATCAATTCAACATAGCAACATGTTCATCACATTCCATCAATAAAATTGCAAAACAAGAAATATAATTACAAAGAATAACATAATATCATAGACCATATCACTTATCTTGAATAGAATTTGTCCCGCAACCAGCTATGTCACTGCAACGTTCCACTCAACCATAGGACAGTGTGCTCCTTAGTCTCTCAGCAACACTACAACCCTCGAGATGGGCATGATTTCCTCAAGGAATAAGGGAACACTAGCAGACTCATACATAGCCGAGGTGTAATAGCACTCAGCTAAGCCAACACAATTGGGTTTATCAGGCCACTCGGACAAGCAGATGGGTTTCATAGGCCACTCAGCCAAGCCATCTCACCATTGGGTTCACAAATTATTCACAGTCAAGCAAACAGATGGGTTTATCAGACTATTCACAATCAATCCATCTCACTGCTGCGTTTATCAGGATACCTAGCCAAGCTAGCATTCACAGTTGGGTTTATCAGACTGTCCAACCAAAGGTCACACACCAGGTCAAGCACAATAAGACACAACCAAGCCAACATATGGGTTTATCAGGCTATCAGCCAAGACATCCTTCACGTTGGGTTTATTAGCCTTCTAAGGCAATGGGAAAGAAGAACTGCTAAGCTAGTGAGCTCATCTACAGAGCTAAGAACACCTCCATAAGACCTATCTGGCCTGGCTTCCCTACTGCCTACACACCCAACACAAGGAAGTGTCCCCTTCTCTGCTCCACAGTCCCTCGGGATACACCTTCCCTTCCAGTGCTCTTCAGGATGTGCATAGCAAGTTTACCATCCACTCTTGTCTTATCGTGAGGTTTCACACTAGGTTTATCAAGCCCGTTCTATGTCTCTCCCATTCCTAAATATTGTGCAGAGCTCAAACCTGAACCAAGGTGTACAACACAACAACCACAAGGAGACTCTACACCACAAGTTTACTCTAGAGCACGAGTAATAGGGTCTCATACACTCTATAGTTTCAGGAAAACACTGCAACACAACAATTACAGTCTTTCCAAGGGAAAGACACTCACAAAACATGGAGGATATACAGAAGTAGGGCTCTGTTACTACCACAATGTCACTAAAAACACTCGCATAACGCGAAGGATACACACAGGAAGAGCTCAGATGCTCCTGAACTTTCTCGTCAATGGGGAATGAATATGATCCTAAACGATTGAATGAATATCCAATGAGAAACGTCCCGTAGCTCTCAAAGCATGAGAGTCCATCCAAAACGTGAACGCGTGGGTCAACATTGGCATACGGTTCTGGTGTTTTCTTGTTTGTGCAAGCAAAACATGACATTCTAGAACTGGGAGTTCTGCCCATTCTAAAATTTCCCATACTCTTCCTCTCCCAATAAATACTACCTCAACCACCTTCTGGCAGAATAAATGGTTGAGAAGAGAAGACAAGAAAGAGGGTAGTTGATAGTTCTGAACGGTTCTTCCCATGACACATGGATTTTCCCCAAATTGGATCAAGGCTAACATTCCCACCCCCTTATCCTTAGGAAAATCATGCCCCATCTCATTATTTGTTGCATTGACATAGTTGGCTGTGGGTTTTCATTCATTTTCATATTTACATGATGTTTATAAATGTGCTTGACTTAGCACATAAACCATAGGAATCAACCATGATCACTTATATACCAAACATCAATCAATGAGAGGGCCTTGGCCTTGAACTCCTATCATGATTCGATATAATATTCACATCATATACATTAATGAAATGGGGTCAAAACGGGGGTGTTACATTCCCCTCCCCCTTCAATAGCATTGTCCTCCGTGCTTACAAAATTTGAACAAAATGCTGCACTGGTATCGCCTCAGTGCTTCGCAGATTCGAACAAAAATGGATGTTCCAATCACATGGCATCCTCCAGCTCCCATGTAGCCTCTTCAAGACCATAGTGCTCCCACTGCACCTTTACCTTTCCTATGGATCAGTTCTGGAGCATGGTGACTTTCCTATCAAGGATGTGCATTGGCTCGATTCAGAACTCTTCCTCGGGTTCCACCTGAATCACATCCCAATTTATCACATGGTTAGGGTCATGTATATATTTCTTAAGCAAAGAAACATGAAAAAAATTATGAGCCCTAGTGCTAGTATGCAATGCAAGTCTATATGCAACTGGCCCTATTTTTTCAAGCACTTCGAACAGCCCACAGTGTGTGCGTGACAACTTGGCACAACTCCCAAGCATCAAGGAACTCTTCTTTTCCCTCACTCTGAGGTAAACATGATCCCCAATACTGAATTCTCTGTTCACCCTATGCTTATCATCATAGCTTTTCTGTCTGTCTTGGGCTGCCTTCAGATTCTACCTGATCTTTACAACCTCTTGCTCCATCTCGTTGAGCAATTCTGGTCCAAGCACAACTCTGTTCACTGGATTATCCCAAGTCATGGGTGTCCTACACCTCCTGCCATACAAAGATTCATATGGACTCATCCCCAAGGATGCTTACTGTCCATTGTTATAAGCAAACTCTACCAGGTGTAAATAATCTTCCCACTTGGTTGGTTTGTCCATCACGTACATGTGAAGCATGTTTTCCAGCACTTGGTTAACTCTCTCTGTTTTCCCATCAATCTGAGGATGGTAAGCAGTACTGAAGTTTAGCTTTGTACCCAAATATGCAAACAACCCCTTCGAGAAATTGGAAGTGAACTTGGCATCTCGGTTAGAGACTATTTCCCTAAGAAACCCATGCAATTTGAAAATCTCCTTCATGAAGATCTTTGCAATGTCATCATTCTTATGTGTAGACTTAATCGGTATAAAATGTGCTACCTTTGTCAACTTGTCCACCACAACCATGATGGAATCATGTTGTCTCCAAGTCATTGGCAATCCTGTAATAAAATCCATGGAAATAACTTCCCATTTCCATTCGGGGTCTGGCAAATGCTACAACAAACCCATAGGGTGTTGATGCTCAACCTTCACCTGCTGACGTTTCATGCACCTGGAAATGTATTCAGCCATGTCCTTTTTCATTCCTGGTCAAAATTAGTGCTTCTTGGCTGTAGCAATTGTCTTTTGATATCATGGGTGACCAGAATATGGAGCTTGATGGATCTCGTCCATAACAACTCTCCTCAAATCTACTACCTTTGGAATGTAATTTCTGCCTTTATAAGTAAGAAGTCTATCTTCTTCCAAGTTATATCCTTCATACCTCTTTTCAAGGCTCTGCTGCTATAATTTGTACTTAAACTGCACATGCAATTCGTCTTCATCAACATGATTAACATTATGCTACCTCAAATCTGGTTGGCAAATACTAATGGATGCCACATGTATTTCCTGCACCTTCCTGCTGAGTGCATCAGCTACCTTATTCTCTTTTCCATTTATGTGTTTGATCTCAAAATCAAACTCACATAAAAACTCCAGCCATATGGATTGCCTAGCATTCAGGGTAGGCTAGTCGAACAAATATTTCAGACCACAATGGTCCGTTCTTAGCTCAAATATTCTTCCCATCAAGTAATGCCTCCACATCTTGAGAGCATGTACTATGGATGCAAGTTCCAAATCATGAGTAGCATAATTCTTCTCATGTTGCTTCAACTTTCTGGACTCATAACATATCACGTGGTTGTCTTGCATAAGGACTCCTCCAAGCCCTTGACCACATGCATCAGTACATACCACAAAATATTTCTTTGGGTCTACAACTTTCAATACTGGTGCACTGGTGAGAATATTCTTCAACTGCTGGAAGATTTCTTCACACCTCGATGTCCATTCAAACTTTATCCCCTTCTTTTGCAAAGAAGTGATGGAATATGCAACCTTGGAGAATCCTTCAATGAATCTCCTATAGTATCCCGCAAGCCCCATAAAAGATCTTACATCTGTCACATTTCTTGGAGTAGGCCAATTTATAATGGCTTCAATCTTTTCAGGGTTCACAGATATACCCTCTCTCGAGATAATGTGACCTAAATACTGAATTCTATCTCTATATAAGTCACACTTGCTCAGCTTTGCATACAATCGATGCTCCTGGAGCAATCGCAATGTCAATCTCAAATTCTCTTCATGTTCTTCCTCATTCTTAGAATAAACAAGAATGTCATCAAGGAAAACAAGAACAAACTTATCCAAATACTTGCTGAAGACATTATTCATAAGGCACATAAATGTAGCTGGTGCATTGGTGAGACCAAATGGTACCACTACAAAATCATAATGACCATACCTTGTTCTGAAGGCTTTCTTATGAATGTCTTCATCCTTGATTCTCACCTGATGGTAACCTGACCTCAAGTCAATCTTGGAAAATACCCTTACTCCTCTCATTTGATCAAAGAGGTCATCAATCCTAGGTAGAGGATACTTGTTCTTTACTGTGACTTTGCTTAATTGTCTGTAATCAATGTACAATCTGAGCGTACCATATTTCTTCTTTACAAATAGAACTGGTGCTCCCCAAGGAGACACACTTGGCCTAATATACTTCTTCTCCAACAAATATTTCAATTGCATATTCATTTCTAACATTTCAGGTGTTCTCATCCTATAGGGTGTCTTGGACACTGGTGCTGCTCCTGGCACAAGTTAAATCATGAAATCAATGTCCCTCTTTGGAGGAATCCCTGGAATCTCATTAGGGAACACATCCCTTAATTCCCGCAACACATGAAAGTCCTCCAACCTAGGAGTTTCATTCTCTGGTGTCTCCAAAATATGAGCTGCATATAACTAGCAATCATTCCTACATAACTTCTTCAGCTGCATTGCTGACACCTACCTCACAGAAATCACCTTTGGAATGCCTTTCACAATCCTTGAGTTCCCTTCTTCATCCAAGCACTCAAAATCCTTGTTATAACAGTTAAGCTTTACTCTGTGAGGTTCTAGCCAATCCATTCCAATGAGAACATCATAGGAACCAAGTGGTAGACCATTCAGGTCTACATAAGTGACCAATCCGTTCATCACTAATGGACACTTATCTACCACTTCACTAACCTTTCTCTTAGTTCCAGTGGCTAGCTGAACTAACCAAGATTTGTTATGATTTACTTTCTTAAAGGTGTACATCTCCACTATTCTAGGAGTAAATTAACTATGGGTAGAACCAGGTTCAATCAAAATAGAAACAAATTGCTCAGGAATCTTACTTGCAACTTCAACCACAGTTGACTGGTGATATGCCTGGCGGTCCTCTAGTGCTACATAAATCCTAGGGACTACCCTTGCTACTTGTCCCACTGTTTCTGCTTCTTGAATGTTGTAAAATGTCCTTGCACTCTCATTCTCGAGTGGACAATTTCTGCGCATGTGGGGTCCTCCACATCTCCAACATTGGAGTGGTTCTTTGATATGTTGTGGATCTCTTGGATTTTCTCCCACCACTTTAGCTGGCTATTTTCAGCTTCGAATGGCTGCCTCTGCTGATTCATGAAGCGAGAAGGTTTGAAACCTTTCTTCCTTTGGTCATAATTCTCATTCTTTTGGTCCTTCCATGTCTTATGGTAATCAGGTTTTCCTTTGCTTTTCTCATAACAATACTTAGCCTTCCTTGTTGCTTCTTTGAAAGTTCTAGGTTCATAAAACGTGATCCTATCTCTGTAAGACTGAGACAATCCACTCAGGAAGCATTGGATTTTCACTTTTTCATCTTTGATGTACCTGACATACCTCAACAGTTCTAAGAACTTATTTGCATAATTCTCCATGGTCTGTTGTCCCAATCTCAGCTCATGGAATTCTTTGATCTTGTCATCATAGTACCTATCAGAGAGGTATTTCTGCTTGAAATACTTCTGGAACCGTTTCCACTTAAGTCTTGTTTCACTGATCCTACTTACTTGCTTGAAGTTCTCCCACCAAATGGATTCCCTTCCATTCAAACTGAATATGGCAACCCTTTCCTTCTTGTTCCCTGAATAATCCTAAACTTGGAAGTACGTCTTTATCCCAAGAAGCCAAGCTTCAGCTTCTTATCCGGTCTTTACCTCTCCATCAAACGTAGGAGGTTTAGCCTTCTTAAATTCATCCCGAGAGCGATTCCTATAGTGCCTCTTTCTCTTTCCCTTACAAGAAGAAGAGCTTGAATCCCCACTTGCTTCTTTTGAGTCAGATTATCCACTAGCATTCCTTCTTCTTCTTCTTCTAGTACTGCTCTTACTACCTTCGGGTCTCACTGCACCCTATCCAGAGTCTATCTTTCTTTGCAAGTCTGTCAATCTCTACAACATAGTGGCATTCAACTCATGCTGCTCTTCCTGAGCTTTAATCAGGCTTCTCATGGTGGCTGCAATGTCCGGAGACGTCTCTTGGAATCTCCTTCCATTAGATTCTATGTCATCATTTTCAACTCGGACATTTTCCCCCATGGCATCTCATGCACGCTCGTAAGAGTCCTGAGCATTATATCTGTCATGGGTTCTCATGGCTGCACCGCAACTTATCTTTCCAAAGTATCCTATGACTCTGCAAAATGTGTTATCAACACCATTTGTTAGACAAACAATAATTCAAAATCAAAATCATTTACTTACTGTCACTTGGCCTATCTAGGCCCAATGCTGCAACCCCTAGCTCTAATAACACAATGTAGTGTACTACAAGTTGGTATCAGAGGGTATTCTTGACTAGTTTCTGGTCCATCCAGACCCAATGCTGCAACCCGCAGCTGTGATACCACAATGTCACGTACCCATACCCCACTACCGTGCAGAATTAAAAAATTTCATCGAGAACCTTCACTATTCCTCGAATCACAGGGTATGGTTGTGACCACATCTCCACATTTTCAACACTGTCACGCTCCCTCCTGTCTTCCATTACTCAGTTCGACGATCTGCTAGGAAAGATCTTAGAGGAGATCGAACGGTAGAGAGAAAACGAAACGGAAATCAATGATCATAAACAATCCCTCAAGTGGAACCATATCAACATTTCAGAATCCACCCACAAAAATCAATGGTGCAGAAAGCTCAAGTTGCAGGGCCGAAAGTTAAAAAATTTACGATCCCACTTCCCGCAACCCGCATCCCGCATCCCACATCGGAAACAGATCGACGGCGGAGAACCATCCCATGCTAAAACTTTGACTTGTAGGATTGGAATTGAGGAAATTGCGATACCGTGATTTCGCATCTCGCATCCCACATCCCATAGGCCGCAAGTTGCAGAGGGAAAATTGCAGAGGCCACAATTTGCGAGTCTGGTATCCCGCATCCCACAAACTGCATAAATGGCGATTTCTAGCAGGAAACTCAACTTTTTCACTGAAGTCTGGGACTGATCTGATCTCTCAATCCATTACCGATCTGGCCAATCTACCTTGCAACTTAGCTTCAACTACATTGATGGAAAACATACATAGATGCCTATAATTGTAGTTATTCGAAGGAGCAATGCATCAATTCAACATAGCAACATGTTCATCACATTCCATCAAGCAAATTGCAAAACAAGAAATATAATTGCAGACAATAACATAATATCATAGACAAGAACACTTATGTTGAACAGAACTTGTCCCACAACCAGCTATGTCCCTGCAATATTTCACCCAACCATAGGCCAATGTGCTCCTTAGTCTGTGAGAAACACTACCACCCCTGACCTGGGCATGATTTCCTCAAGGAATAAGGGAATACTAGCAGACTCATACATAGCCAAGGTTCAATAGAATTCAGCCAAGCCAACACAATTGGGTTTATCAGGCTGTAAGGGAAAACATCCCAACAGATGGGTTTCACAAGCCACTCGGCTAAGCCATCTCATCGTTGGGTTCACGGACTATTCATAGTCAAGCCAACATTCACCTTTAAGGACCAGTCAAACCAACGGATGGGTTTATCAGACTATTCACGGTCAAGCCATCTCATTGCTGGGTTTATCAGGCTACCTATCCAAGCCAACATTCATAGTTGGGTTTATCAGACTATCCAACCAAAGGTTACACACCAGGTCAAGCACAACAAGATACAACCAAGCCAAGAGATGGGTTTATCAGGCTACCAGCCAAGCCATTCTTCACATTGGGTTTATTAGGCTTCTAAGGCAACAGGTAGGAAGAACTGCTAGGCTAGTGAGCTCATCTACAGAGCTAAGAAAACCTCCACAAGACCTATATGGCCTTGCTTCCCTGCTACCTACACACCCAACACAAGGAAGTGTCCCCTTCTTTGCTCCATAGTCCCTCGGGCTACACCTTTCCTTCCAGTGCTCTTCAGGACGTGCGTAGCAGGTTTTCCTACCACTCTTTTCTTATCGTGAGGTTTCACACTAGGTTTATCAATCCCATTCTATGTCTCTCCCATTCCTAAATATTGTGCAGAGCTCAGACATAAACCAGGGTGTGCAACACAACAACCACAAGGAGACACTACACCACAGGTTTACTGTAGAGCACGAGTAATAGGGTCTCATACACTTTGTAGTTTCAGGACAACACTACAACACAACAATCATAGTCTTTCCAAGGGAAAGACAATCACCAAACGCGGATAATATACATAGGTAGGGCTCTATTACTACCACAATGTCACTAAAAACACTTGCATAACACGAAAGATAAACATAGGAAGATCTCAACTACTCCCGAACTTTCTCGTCAATGGGGAACGAAGATGATCCTGAACGATTAAATGAATATCCAATGAGAAATGTCCTGCAGCTCTCAAAACGTGAGAGTCCATCCAAAACGTGAACATGCGGGTCAACACTAGCATGCGATTCTAGTGTTTTCTTGTCTGTGCAAGAAAAACACGACATTCCAGAACTGGGTGCTTTGCCCAATCCCAAATTTCCCATACTCTTCCTCTTCGAAGAAATAATACCCCAACCACCTTCTGGCAGAATAAATGGTTGAGAAGAGAAGACAAGAAAGAGGGTAGTTGACCATTTTGATGTGTTCTTCCCATGACACATGGCTTTTCCCCAAACTAGCTCAAGGTTAACATTCCCACCCCCTTATCCTCAGGAAAATCATGCCCCCATCTCATTATTTGTTGAATTGACATAGTTGGCTATGGGTTTTCATTAATTTGCATATTTACATGATTTTTACAAATGTGCTTGACTTAGCATAGAAACCATAGGCATCAACCATGATCGCTTATACACCAAACATCAATCAATGACAGGGCCTTGGCCTTGAGCTCCTGTCATGATTCGATATAATATTCACCTCATATACATTAATGCAATGGGGTAAAAACTGGGGTATTACACCCAATTTGAATCAACATAACCTTCCAGGTTAATATTCTGATCTGCCTCATACTTGAGGCCATAATCAACTGTACCCTTCAGGTACCTCAAAATATGCTTTGCAGCAATCACGTGAACATGTCTCGGATCCGTCAGGAATTGGCTCAATGTATTCACAGCAAAGAAAATATCTGGTCTCGTATTCGTTAGGCACATCAAGGACCCAATAATCTAACGATAAATCGTAGCATCAACTATCTCTGATGAAGAATCACTCAATATCTTCAGGTTCGATGCCATAGATGTGGTCATAGCCTTGCAGTCCATCATCCCGAACCTCTTCAGGATCTATACTGCATACTTCCCTTTTCCTAGGGAGATTCCATCTGCATTCTACCACACCTCCATGGCTAGAAAGTAGTGCATCATACCCAAGTCCTTCATCTCAAACTCGGCAACAAGCTTCCTCTTTGTATCAGCAATCAACCCATCTACACCCGTTACAAACAGGTAATCTACAAACAATAGGAGTGTCACTGGCTTTCCTTCTTCAGCCTTGTAGTAAAGGTTGGAATCTGCTTTACTCTTGGTAAAGCCCAAACTGGATAGGAAGTTGTCAATTCTACCGTACCATGTCCTGGGTGCCTATTTCAAATTGTATATGGATTTCTTTAATTTGCATACATGAGTCTCCCTATCATGTGCCTCAAAACCGAGTGGCTTTTCCACATACACTTCCTCTTCCACTACACCATTCAAGAAGGTAGTCTTGACATCCATCTGGTGTATCTTCCATTTCATCAATGCAGCTAGAATAAGTATTGATCTAATGGAAGTGTATCTGGCTACAGGTGCAAAAGTTTCTTCATAATCTATTCCTTCTTTCTAGGAGAAGCCACGAGCCACAAATCTTGCTTTATATTTCTCTATGCTACCATGTGCAACATGCTTGATCTTGTAGATCCACTTGGAAGTCACAACAGACTTCCCCTCTGGTCTAGGGACAACATCCTAGACATCATTCTTCATGATAGACTGGTACTCCTCGATCATAGCATCCTTCCATTCTTTCTTCTTTGCCACTTCTTCATAGTGGGAAGGTTCTTTATCAATGATGTTACATAACAGGGCTACATAACCGAATTAGTACCTAGTTATTTTCCTCTCTCTGTGAATTTCTTCTAGAGCCCCATATCTTTCTGCACCTTGGATAGACTCTCGTACCCATGTAGGTTTCCTCTTGTGAGGATTCTTTTCTTGGGGTGGATCTATAGGTTCCTAGGGTTCTTCTATTTCTCGATCTTCATCTTGATTTGCATCGTTCATAGTTGTATCTTGAATTCTGGGTACTTCTGTTTCTTCATAGTATTCAATTGGTATTTTTTTGGATTTGTTGTAAGCTAAGTCTTCGTCGAATGTTATGTCTCTGATAATGTCGATTTTCTTGAATCCTAGGAAGTATATTCTGTAAGCTTTCAAGATTTCACTATATCCCACAAATATACCCTTCTTTCCTGAAGGATCTAACTTTGTTCTCTTTTCTTTTTGAATGTGTATGTACACTGGAAAATTGAACATTCTGAGATGGTTGAATTTTGGTTTCTTGCTAGAAAATAATTCTTCATATTTCTTGTTCTCGAGTACTTTGTGTGGAGTATGGTTTTTTACATACACCGATGTCCTGGTAGCTTCTGCCCATAGATGCATGGGAATATATTGCTCATGAAGCATTGCCCTTGCAGCTTCCATGATCGTTCTATTCTTCCTTTCTGTAACCCCATTCTATTGTGGATTATATGGAGTGGTCAACTCCCTCTTAATCCATGAATCTCTGCATAACTCTTTGAATTCATTTGATGTGAATTCTACTCCATTTTTTGATCGAAAGGTTTTGATCTTATTTTCTAGGTGGTTCTCGATCAAGGCTTTGAATTATTTGAACTTGCTGAATACTTCATCTTTGTTCTTCAAGAACTATAACCATGTCTTCCTATAAAATTCATCAATGAAATAAACATAATATACATACCCACTCAATGAACTGGATGACATCGGACCACATACATCGGAGTGGATGATTTCCAAGATTCTTTTTTCCTTGCTCTCGCTACTTGGAAATGTCTTCTTTGTGTTCTTTCCTTTAGCACATCCTTTGTAGACACCGTCATGTTTTGTATGTATTTTTGGAATACCTTCAACATCTTTGCTTGCAAGTGGTAGTGCTCTATAGTGCACATGTGCAAGCGTTCTATACCAAAGTTCATTTGGATCTACTAATTCATGGACCAAAGCTTGTTCTAGTTGGCCCTTCAATTTGTAGAGTCCTCCTTCTTGTTCCCCAATCACTGCTGCATCATCTATAGTCTTTCCCTTTGGCCACATAAGAACTTGGCCATCTACAAATGCAACCCTTATGCCTTTTGCATCCAATGCAGATATGGAGAGGAGATTCTTCTTTAGTCTTGGTACAAACAAGACATCTTTCATCTTCATAGACTTTGTATAGTCTAGCTTATAGGAGGATTCACCACTACCTTTTATTGGATACTGGTAGTCATCCCCAAGTTTCACCTTGTGAGGTGACTCATGTTCGAACAGTTTCACAAAGGATTCTTTGAATCTGGTCATATGTTTGGAAGCCCCACTGTCTATAAGCGAATCATTGCTTCCATGTGTGACAATTCCCGTGAGAGCAGAAATCAAGACATATTTTCATCACTTGAAGAATCATCACTTTCTTGTTTGATTCTCTTTATGGAAGGTTCATCATCCTCTGCAGCATGAGCATGCTGCCTTCTCTTGTTTCCCTTCTTCTTGTGAGAGCCATTTTTGTTTCTAGGACAATCTCTGGCATAGTGTCCTCTCTCATCACAAGTAAAACATCCGAGTTTAGATAAATCTATGTTAGGTTTTCTCAAGTTATCTTTTTGGTGAGAATGCTTAACTTTGGGATGATGATAGTCTCTTCTGCTTTTCTTGGAGTGTACTATGAGAGCTTGATATCCACTTCCCATCTTCTCTTCTCGGGCCACTATTCGAGCTTCTTCTTGTGAGCATTCCTCCCATAGTATTCTGAATGTGACTAGCTTTCTTCTAGCACAAATCCCTTGAATGAAGGAGTCCCATGACCTAGGGAGACCATTCAAGGTGGTCATCACAATCTCTGCATTCTCCACTTCCTCATCTATTGCTTTGAGTTGTTCTATGATCTAGGAGACCCTTGTAAAGTATGTTTGTATGGTCTCCACATTCTAGATCTTCACATTCTTCAACTCGTTCCTCAAAGTCATCTTTCGATTTATGTTCTTTCCTTCAAACAACTTGGTCAAGGCTTCAAACATCTCTTTAGGTGTCTTTAGGGAAAACACATGTGGTATGAGGTGATCCTTGATTGAATTGGCAATAATCCTCTTGGCCATGATCAAGTTCTTCTTGTGTAAGGAATTAGCCTCATCTCCCTCTGGAACTGGAACCTCTCCACTGATGTAGGAGTCCAATTCATTTTCTTGAAGAACTAAGGAGATCCTATACTTCCATGCTCAGAATTAATCATCTCCCTCAAGTTTTTCATCAAGCTTGTTGTGATGAGACATCTTAAATGAGAACCTCAAATGGAAATACAAAATATTTAGATCTTACCAATTTGAGAAGCTAAAAACTGGATCTGCAGCTAATCTTTTGCAGTGTTGGTTTTCTGGTTCCAGGGCAAATTAGGATTTTACTTTCTCAAAGTTCTAGCCAACCAAAAACCTCGATAATTTTCTCTAAACTTCGATTTTGAGGAGGAGAGCAATTCTAGCCTGGGCTCACTCAAAAATTCCTCTTCAGTGAAAATCCCTAATTTCTTGATGTAGTGGTAGGTCAAAAGCTGAAAGTGCTTAGAATTAGATTCTACTTTGATAGAAATATGCACCCTTCAATGGAGGTTCATCCTAGCCTCCTTTTGCTGATGGATTGTGGAGAGAGACCTAAAAAGTAAGAATCCCTAGCTTCCGCAACTGCACAATGTCTTCTTCTTAGGTTAGCTATGATACCATGTTATATTTTTATAAATTAGATAGTATTATCTTAGGATCTTATCAGAGAGAATAACATGCACATCAATCAATCATAAGAGACAATAGACACAAATATTTACCTCGGGCAAACCAAAAAGGAGAAAATGATACAAATTCCTCAGAGATAGAATAAGCATCAATGAATGCAGTAAAACCCAAAGACAATAAGATGATCTACAACAATTCTTCTCTCTCTTACCCCAGCTACTTCTCTCTCACTCATGCGCTACAACTGAGTGTGAGTAACTGTATGATAAATAGAGAGGCTCACTCTCTATTTGTACTAGTTTTTGACTTGACAATAACTTACCAGGGTCGACTTCTCTAGGAGAGTCTAATAACCCTAGTGCCCCACAACTGTGGGGACTTTAACCCCTCATCAACAAGGAGGGTTAACCTCTATGAATTTACATGACTTGTTTACATTATTCATTCTCCTGATAAGAACATTGGGGACTAATCAAATACAATATATGAAATACATAAGTCAATACATTTGGAAGTTACAAATACATCAACATTTCATTGGCTAACGCATGATGACATGGAATTTGAGTTAGAGTTAAAAGGCCCATTTTGAGTTGAAATTTCCTCTAATGGTAATTTTTCAAGTCTATAAATACAAACTTCAACTAAGCCATTGGAGTATGGCTTCTTATTTCTAATCAATGTTTTTTTTCTATGTTTGTTCTCTATCCATGTTTGCTTATTTGCTTTGTTTCTTCATGGTATCAAAGCATGTGGATGATGGGCACTAGGTTGTCTCTTTGAGGGTGAGTAGGGCAGTGCTGGAATTTGGTTTTTATTCTACTCGTTAAAAAAAATTCTAACGTTTTGACATTTTATATTGCTGGTCATGAAACATTTTGTTTAAAATTTTACCCTTTAAGAGTGAAAGTTTGCTAAAAAATTTACCCTTCAATAGTGAAGGTTTTGTAAAAAAATTACCCTTCAATAATTAATTTTTGTGAATTTTTTTTTCAAAATATTTTTTTTGTACATTTTTACATTTTTATATTTTCTCTACATTCCTTTTTCCTTTTTCCTTTTTCTTTTTCTGTTTTTCAGTAATGTAGGTACTGCACCTTGTTAATCGATAAGACTCAACATATAATGTATATTAAAGGCTCCGATGGTGCTTTGTAGAAATTGAAGGTTTTGTATAACTCACTCTCATAATTGGAACTCATACAATTGATCAGATTTCAACCACGGATAAACCAAGGAAAACTTGACTCTTCCACATGTTCCATCAGATTAACACATACTATGATCTATTCTCAATGTAGGATCTTTCTCCTTAGGCCCGACATATGTTACTCCTCCAGAGAGGGTTTGCTTGCATTTATCCACCTTCATAGCGAGATCTTTCTCTTGAGTAGGAGTAGCTATTGTTTGTCCTTCGGAATGCTTTAGGGATTAAGATTATTATTATGTCTAGTTTGTCTCTTTTATTAATAAAAAATGAGTTAAACCTGCACAAAGTGTTGGAGACAATCAAATGATGCCGACCAAAGATAGGGTTCAATTTCATTTAACCAAACAATAGTGAAAGAATACATAATGAGCTGGAAGCTGGAAGATTGAAGCATCATAGTAAAAGGATAAAGATTGGATGTATACTGAAGAAAAGGAAAGGAAAAATAATCTGGTTCATGCCATCCAAAGAATAAGAATAAGAATAATAAATTGTCCCATCAAATCTATTACCGTAAAAGCGTTCTAATAAGTATCGTTAAAAAATGGTCTGGTCTAAGAACATCCAGTCTAGTGGTCCTCTGACCCGTCTAATGAAATCTAGTCTAATAAAGAACAAATCATCTCGTAACGTGCATAAAATTCAAATAACTTACATATCTTAAAGAAAAGTACAGCTGCAAAAGAACATGTTTAATTTCAACATTTAATCTTTGATCCATAGGGAAAGTCAAGTAGGTCTTAAACACCAAAAAATAAAATAAAAGCAGGAGATAGTCTCTCCATTCCCAACTATCACACATTGTTGTCACAAGAATGATCACATACAAACCAACAATTATATAAACGAACCACTAAGCCCCTTTTGACCGTCAGGAAGAGAAAGACTCAGTAACTAATACAATATAAAAATGACGACAGCCTGTAATTATAAAAGAAACTTGGAACAAATCAAGCTTCGAGAGTGTGGATCATCAGTCCATTAGTGGAAAATAAAAATGGATAACTGGCACAAGGAAGCTATGAAGGAGTATGATGGAAGCAATGTTATGGTAACATATTTGCAGAAGTAAATGACCGAGTTCACACACAAGCAAGACCGTGATCAATTTCACAGCCCTCACAACCTTCAATTTCTCTTAGATATATTATGTTATTTTCGCTTTGCACTCTTCAGTTCGTAAAGAAATTTGATTTAGAGATAATACTCTGGTAAAATTAGCCAAGGCACATTGAATCTCTCACCGCAATTGTCTAGAAATATTATTTTCAAGTTAACTGATGTACGTTGTTATTGTATGTATCTCTATTCTCAACCATGTACTATCGAATTTGAGTATAGAGTTTAAATATATATAAATTACATAAAATATACAGAAAATCACATTAGTTTTAAACAAATCAATATATTTTTAAACAAATCAATAGATTTTTAAACAAATATTTAAATCTAAACTAAAAATATTCTACAAGCACTACCTTTGAATCTTGATAATGCTTTCCAAGACTCTGTGTCCAGAGTCCAGACTCCAATGTCCAATCTTCAACTCCAAGGGATTCTACCTCTAGCTCCATCCTTCCAAGTTCAACTTTCAACTTCCAACTTTCAAATCATTTATTTGAGCATTGAGCACTGAAATTTGTACTATGTAGATGCTAATTACAATAATAATAAAAAATAAAAATAAAATAGAAAAAACATTGTTAAATGACTTTTTCTTGCTTCCACAAAAAATAAAAAAAACCTACAAGCTAGAAAAGCATGAACGATGGAAACAATACCATCTTAATATTTTTTTAAGCCAAAGTATGGTTGGAATTTGGAAAGTATAATTTTATATAATAATAAGATAAAAGTATTTATATTACTAATTTACTTGTAATAATTTATAATTAAGTTTGAGTAATTTTGTTGCCCTTCAAAACTAGCAATAATATAATGACGTTTTGAAAATTTAAAATCCAAACACTCAGAAGAGGAGTGAACTATGAGCGAGTGTGGTTGGTTGAATTGTTGTGGAGTGGCCACTTGGGAGAATTGTTGTGCAATAGCTTCTTGGGAGAAACCACGTGGAGTGGAAAACTAGCGGGTCTATGTATTGTTGTGGAGTGTTTTTCAACATCTCACATCTCCATTGATGCCATCCTTTAAGCGCAAGATCACATGTATTTTTGGATGGTTGTCATGGATTTATTTTAGTAAACAACATATTTTGGAATTTTTGGAATTTTTCCTTGTTGATTGGGGATAAGTATTTGAAATCTTCCCTTGTAAATTGGTTGTTTGGTAAATTTCTTGGTTGCAATGAATGGATGAATATGTATATAGATATTCATTAACTATATGCTTAAATATGGTTAAAATAAATCTTTGTTGGAATAAAAATATATTTTGGGGTTTATTTGTGCGAAGGAGTAGTATTTGTTACTAAGTAAAATTATAGTTCACCCTTGATCATATTTGTGTGAAGGAGGCTCTAATTTTTTTTTTTAAATTTTCCACATGGCTATAGATATGGGCATAATTCCAGAAATGAAAGAATTACTATGAGTTCGTGTTCACAAAAAAGAGCTATGTTTAATGACCAAGAAGCAATATGATTTAGTTAATGAAAGGTTTACTAGAAGTTAAGGTCAACTAGATTTATGTAGTATATGGTACATTAGATTATGTATGGTATATCAAGTATGTGAGTTAGTTAGTTTAGGCCAAGTGGGTTAGGAAGTATTGGTTTTAAGTTATGTGGATTGTTAGGTTAGTGGCTGAGGATATCTTATGTTGTGTAATAATTTAGTAGGTTAGGCATGGGTTAGGGTATTAACAGGCTAGGTAGATTAGTGGGGTGCATTAGTGGTTAGGTAGATGGGGAAGGTTATGTAAATTAGGTGGGTTAGTGCAGTAGTTAGTGTGGTAGAGTGTATTGACTTCAATGTATTTTCCCTCTTGCCCATATCTTTTATGTTTATAAGGACAACTGTTGGTTTACCTTCTGATTCATTTGTTGCAAGATGCATATTATATTTGGTTACTAAATATAAATATACATCAAGAATGATTCATCAAGTGCAAAAACCAAATCCTTCAAGAATTGTTTTCATTGCAAAAAACTAATGCTCATAGCTGGTCATAAAGCTTGTACATCAAGAATGATTCATCAAGTGCAAAAAACCAAGTCCTTGAACAATTGTTTTCAATGCAAAAAACTAATGCTCATAGCTGGTAGTAAAGCTAGTGGCAATGTCAAGGACATCACCACCATGTGGCTCTTGTTTACAGAAATATTTGCCTCTTTCCTTAAAGAATTTCTTTAGCATTCATAAAGCTCTAACTATGTGTATCATTGAAGTGTCATGAATAGATATTTATATTATTTAGAGAAAAAATAGAGATTGATGTGATTAATATATTTCTATTATTTAAAAAAAATGTACATTGCATATTTAAAAAAAATGTGTGTATGTTTATAGAAAAGTTGTATAATATTTTGCTATACATAATAGAAAAAAGTTGAATGATCCACCTTAGCTAGATTTTTATGGTGATTAATATTCAGCATGTTTCAGTCTATTGTAAAGCTGTTTGGGATTGTTGAATTTCACATGAGATCTCAGTGTACTTGAAACCAAAACGGCAGCCCCAGCTCTATGGCAACATTAGATTGATAGGCTGTCTGAACCTAGATAATTTTTGCAGAATGTTTACTAATAAAAAGAGTGATATACAAGGTTTACTTGTTGATATATACTACAAATGGCATAATATTTCTTATTTATTGAAAAATGGCATAATATATTTCTAACACTTATAGAAAGAGACAAATTGATGTCATTGATATATTTGTGCATGAAGATCAGTCTGACAAGTTGGCGTGTAGCATATTGGAAAAAAGAGCTGAATGACAAACGTCAGTGAACTTGGATATACTTTTTACTATTGCAATGTGCCATACGCAAACGCAGACGTGATATGAGAAGGTTCACGGTATCGGTGGAAGACAAGTTGAGCTGTAGCATATAGGAAAATAAGGAAAATAAAAGTTGATTGACATATGTGGGTCCTATACCTGCCTAATTATCAAGCTTGGAGATACCCAAATCTTGCTACAGCGATTTTACATTTTTATTTAGGTTTCAGTCTTGTTACTGGTAGCCATAAGCATATGTGATCAATGATACTATTTGGAAGTATCTCCTGGCTATTTTTCGTTGCGTTATCCATTTGATTGGAATTATTAGAGCTTACCCGTCTCTATATTAATAATCTGTGAAAATGTTTAAACTGGGTTTGTAGGATTTGCTTTCATTTTCATCATAGTGATTGGTGATGCATGGCATGCAAGATGAGGTTTTCTACTGCTTTCGTTGTTTTGCTAGTAAGTTTATGCAGATTTCCGCAGTTCATGATATTGTAGTGTTAATTTCGGCATATAAGAGTTTCAGTGTTAATTATTTTAATTATTTTGGATATAATTGTGTAAGAGGTTTTTTTCAGGAGTGAGCTAAATTTTAAATTATTTGTATTTTTGTTGGTTAAATTTGCTGGAATATGGGGAAGTAATTTTTGTTGAAATTGCTATTTTGATGGCTGAAATTGCAATTTTGATTGAAAAATACATTCAGCACTTTCAATAACCCTTAGAACACCCAATTATGCAATTTCAATAAACTGAAATTGCAATTTCAACAACATTGGCCCAGAAAAGATGCAAATGGTTTAGAGTTTAGCTCACTCCGATTTTTTAAGTACCTATATATGATAGGTTTATTTCAGTTAAACCTTCTTAATTTTTCATTAGCATTTGTTTTTTCTCAACTACAAATTAGTCATTGTAAAATCATGTACTATGCATCCTTTTTAATTCGCTAGTTACTGGACTTTTCCATATCCTTTAAACTAAATTTTAGGTGGAGCTTATTAGTTAAGTCCAAATTCTACCCTTGCACTTCGGATATGGTGTGCTTAATTATTGACAGTAGGTCTACCGTTACAGATCAGCATGACAATCCCATAATAAATCCTACAGTTCAACTCATTTCCTCTCTACTACTATAATCTAATTCTAAACTATGAAGTCTTTGTTTTGCCAGAATCTCTAGCAGATGGTTCAACTTCAAGTCTTCTCATTAACTCCTAATCAATTCTTACCAAGATATGCCCATTTTATTTCTTGGACTCCACTTTTGTTGAATACATTTACTGCTAGCTATGTCATTCCATAGTGTCACTCGCTGCCATAATTGGACAAATGACCAAGTGTATGAAAGTTTTTATTTTTATATTTATCTATCCTTTTTTGGAAAAGTTAAGCACTTTTTATATCCACGAGGAGCTATGAACCCCCAGTATTGGTATTGATAAAGATCACTTTAATGTGAGGGTTGTCAAACTCGCATCCTTTCTCCTATACCATCTAAATCTAAACTATGAATTCTTTGTTTAACTAGACGCTTTAGCACATTGCTAATTCTTCAACAACATCAAAGTATCGTTAACTACTAATCTTGCCAAGATATGACCATTTTAATTTTTTGGACTCCAATTTTGTTGAAGACATTCATTGTTAGTTATATCATTTATGTGTATCTCAACTTTCCATTATTGCAATAAATCATAAATCCCACTTTAATGTGGGTGTTGTGATGACTCCAGCTTGCCTAACTCATACACACAATCAAGGCTCTAAGACATAATTCTGTCATACATAATTGCTAAAAAGATAGCTTTATATTATAAAAAGTTGTGTCATACATAATTGCAATTTTCCAATATAAAAAGTTGTGTCATACATAATTGCAATTTTCCAAAAGGATTTCACGTTTAGCTAGCTATCTGGGCTAGATTAAAACATCCCAAGAAAACTAAAGACCAACATGTCTTGAACAAGAAGTTACCCTCAAGACTATCAAATCAAAAGACTTTGCTCAAAACTGGAAAAAAACACTAGCTGCATGCAAAAAGAGTAGTCAAAACTCATATATTACTCAATCTGTCTGAATAAGAAAAAAATCTATTACCAAGTAGCATAGATAACAACTTCACTCCCACGTCACATAAATTACCATACATTGTGAACTGTGAACATGTTGAAATTTAACATTTATTTTTGTTTCTTTAACTTTTCAATAAAAATATACAAGAACCTTTATCTATTCATTTAGTTAGGTTTGGTTTACTTCTGTATGTTCTTACAAAGTAAGAGAACATTGTTTACAAATATGATTGTAAATATAAATTTACAATATTTATGATTTTAAGTAGGATTATCATCTATATTGAAACATCAAGAAACATGGTAAAAACACTTTTAGATTGGTTTGGAATTGAGTTAGATATTGTCTTTCAACCAAGAAGTATTTTTCTTAGGTTGGTTTGTCCATTGTGCACTTATTCTAGGATGAGTTATTGATCTTCAATTCAATTTATGTATTATTCAAAAAAAAATTCATCTTTTATTATACCTTTTAAGACAATTGCTAGTATATTTCTATTATTTATTAAAAAATAGCATAATATATTCGTAGTGATTATAGAAAGAGACAAATTGATGTCATTGATATGTTTGTGCATGTGAAGATCAGTAAGGAAAGTTGGCGTGTAGCCTATTGGGAAAAAAGAGCTGAATGACCAACGTCGATGAACTTGGATATACTTTTTACTATTGGTCATGGGCAGACGCAGACGCAGACGTGATATGAGAAGGTTCACGAACCACGGTATCGCTGGAAGACAAGAAGAGCTGTAGCGTATAGGAAAATAAGGAAAATAAAAGTTGATTGATATATGTGGGTCTTATACCTGCCTGAGTTTATTGACATATGTGGGTCCTATATCTGCCTAATTATCAAGGAGTGAGTTAAACTTTGGAATATTTGTACCGTGTTTTTGTTGAAAATTTGGTAAGAATAGTTGAAATTGTAATTGTTGTTAGTCAACAAAAATATAAATGGTCTAAAGTTTACCTCCTTCCAATAATCAAGCTTGGATATACCCAAATCTCGCTACAGCGATTTTTCATGTGTCTATTTAGGTTTTAGTCTTGTTACCGGTAGCCATAAGCATATGTGATCAATGAGTCTAAGCTCAGGCTCATACTATTTGTAAGTATCTCCTGGCTATTTCTCTTGCAATATTTTTCATTGCGTTATCCATTTGATTGGAATTATTACAGCTTACCCGTTTCTACATTAATATGTGAAAATGTTCGAACTGGGTTTGCAGGATTTGCTTTCATTTTCATCATAGTGATTGGTGATGCATGGCCTGCACTATGAGGTTTTCTAGTGCCTTCGTTGTTTTGCTAGTAAGTTAATGCAAATTTCCACAGTTCATGATATTGTAGTGTTAATTTATGCATATAATTGTGTAAGAGTTTTTCATATTGTAGTAGTGTTAATTAATTTTGGATATAATTGTGTAAGAGGTTTTTTAGGAGTGAGTTAAATTGTAGATTATTTGCATTTTTATTGGCTAAATAACAAATTTGGGGAAGGAATTTTTGCTGTGAAATTGCAATTATAGTTGCAAAAATGGATTCAGCACCATAGATAACCACCCCACCAAGATTATGTAATTTCAACAAACAAAAACTACAATTTCAACCATTCTTATCACTGATAAAGAAATTTAGCCTACAATGCAAATGATCTAGAGTTTAGCTCACTATGTTTTTTTTAAGTACCGCCACGAAAACTCCAAAAATTAACAGTCAGAAATTGTCAGTATCTTACACTTGCCAGTGAAGAAGTTCGGGCGAAGTCTTTTGAGTCTCTGACAATGAGTTACTGGCATCTCATGTTGCCAACAACGCCCATTCCCGACACTCTGCGGGAACTCATCTCCCCTTTGTCATCCCAGAAGACGTCGGAGCTGCTGGACGCGATGAGAGAGGGCAAGAAAGTTTCTCTGGGAGAACCTGCCCCTACGCCTAAACCTGGCCGCAAAGGAGGACGGCCAGAAGATGCCAAAGTGCCAAAAATACGTTACCTTGTCGCAGCAGACGACGGCATCGCAGCTGACCCTTCCATGTCGGCGATGTTTTTCCTTGAAGAGGACTTGCACACTGGAAACAAAGTGACACTCTACAGCGGACTGTTCAAGAAATCAAGTCCGGACAGTAGAATCTTCTTCCTTCAGCGCCATTTGGCTGAAGCTATTCCATTCTCTTCTGATAAACTCTCCGCAGCTTTGGAGAAGCTCGATATATCGCAAGGATCCCACACGGCTCTTGCCATGAAGCAGGCTTTACAACTGTGTGAGAGTCCTGTATATAGTCATGTTGAGAGAAAATACTGCGCGACATCGTTGGAATCCATGATTGATTACGCCACAGCTACTTTGGGAACCAGTCGTGTGATTGTTTTAGAGACAAATGTACCAAAGATCGAGTCTCATAATTATACTATTACTGGGATTCCTTCCCGAAGCAATTCCAGTTCCAAGTCCGTGCTTTGTCACACTCTGACATATGCATACGCTGTGTACTTTTGCCATGAAATAAAGCATACCATCACCGCGCGGGTGTCTCTAAAGGGTGAGGATGGTACCGGTGGAGAAGGAGTTGCTGTGTGTCACAGAGACACGAGTTGGTGGAATCCTCAACACTTGGCCTTCAAACTGCTCAATGTCAAGCCCGGCGGTGCACCCATTTGCCACTTCATGGCTGACGACAGCGTTGTCTGGCTTACTGCCAACTAGACTGTGTCTCTATACTTCTATATATATACTATCCTCCCTCTACTTATTGTGTATTGAGCTCCTCCTCCTCTCCTATACGCGAGACGAACAAGACTACTCTAGTATGTGACCAGCTCTTAATAAATTAATAAGGTGCCACAGGAGAGGCTATGTATTCGGTCGCTGTTGTGTATTTTCTGTGTTCAAATAATATATGCGATTAAAAATGATATTTGTATTTATTATTTTTATAGATTTTTTTATTTGAGATTTGAGGTAGATTAGTGTTTATGTTTTCTGTCAAGATTGATTTTATGGCATTCTTTTAAAATTCGAAATAAACAATTACAAGAAAAAAGAATATGAAAAATAACTGGTAGTAATGCATGGATAATTCATAGATGATGAATGGATAACCAATAATAAACCATATTAATTGATAATATGGTTTATATAAGTAAAACTAGTTTTGTGGCATGGTTAATTATTGTTAAATATTAAAGTAATTACAAGATGGTTATAGTTATCCATTTATGTTTATAATATAAACATTAAAATAATTAATATCAACATAAAACAAATACTATTTAATTAAAAAAATATATAATTATTACCCCTTTCTTTAACCACTAGGTATTAAGTCAATAGGCATTTAGATATTAAGGTCGTGGTATCTTGTTATGCTTAAATTCATTTTGATTCAGATTTAAATGGGGTTAGTTAAATGGTTAACTTGAAGCCTTAGTCAAGCTTTAAACTCTTATACCTACTAAACTTTTTGATTGTTCAATTGATGCTCTGAATTTATTTTTGAAGTCTCGGCAGCTTCAACAATGGCATAGGCCACAATTTGAGTGGATGTGCTAGTATCTTAGATTTTGGACTTTCTTATCTTGTTATGCTTAAATGCATTTTGATTCACATTTAAATAAGCTTCATATAAGCTTCAATGTTGATTAAATAGTATTTGTTTTAAGTGTATATTAAATATTAATTTGTTTAATGTTAGCCTTTATTAAATAACCATCTATCACTATAAATTAACTAAGTGGGTGGTTGTGTCTATCAACATTTATTTACTACTTTATTAGTGGTTGTGCTAGTTTAAATCTTAATGAAGATACATCTAAGCATAACAATATAAGACGATCATGAAATAAATCTTATTAATCTACTTAAGGAAACCCAGAATGTGAGACAATATTTAAATGTATATTGACATCATAATAATAATAATTAAAAATAAAAATATTTATTTATAAAAATATCAATAAATAAATAAATAAAGATTAAGTATAAAAATCTAATAATACATATACATATTTCAATACATTGGGGTATGGTAAAACCATGACAAAAATGAATGAATTGGATTGAAAAATGCATTGTGTGATTAGGATTTAATGAGAAAGGAATAATTTTTAATAATGTAAGTTAAATAAAACTTAGATTAAATATAACACTTTGCATTTGAATATATTAGGGGGACATTTATCCTTATTTATTTAATTAAAGTTAATTAGTGAATAATATACCATATTAAACTTTTTAAATATTCATAACCATCAATCATCCATTTAGCTAAATTTAAATTAAGAAGTAATTTAAGGTTTCATAAAATGAGGCTATGAAGCCCTTTAAGTTTTCAATCATACCACTCCCTTTATCTACCAGCTCCACTCCCCATAATTATGATTTTTTTATTTTATTTTTTATTTTATAGAATTGAATGAAAAGCATCAATTATCTGCATATAAAACCACAAACTGTGATTTGTTAACTTACGTGTCAAAAGCATGTGCCTTCAATATGTGATCACGTTGATATGAGTACAATGCTAAAGCTCATGAGATACAATGTGTCTTATATGATATGTCTTGCTCTAAGATGTCATTTTTAGTTAAGATGGAGAAATGTGGGGGCTCCAATGCAAGTCTAAAAACCTTGAGTTTTCATTTAAGACGTTACGAGATTGCAATACAAATTCCTATGGTAAATATAGCCTCAAATTACCCATGATTTTGTGGTTAGAAATGTGGAGGCTCCAATGCAAGTCTAACCTTGAGTTTTCATTTAAGATGTTACGGGATTGCAATACAAATTCCTAAGGTAAATACACCCTCAAATTACCCATGATTTTGTGGTTAGGTATAGCGACAATAACGACAAAGTGGTTTCCAATATGCAGGTAAAGTGTATTACGGAGGATGAATCACGTTCATATGTCTATGGTTCTACCTAAGTTAGGTTTTCAGTTGTATTAGAATGTGTTAAAACAATGATTAAAAAAAGGATAATGTTTACTAATGGATGTTGGCAAAGACAATTCGAGAAGCATCAATGAATGTGGAAAAGATAGTTCAAAAAATAGTAATGACATAGTGGTGGGCTAATCTATTGGAAAAATCTAGATAGAGATTTTTAGAAGCTCTTATAATCATTAGAGGAAATTTCAACTCAAAATGGGCTTCCTAAAAAAAATTAAAAAAATAATAGTTAAAATAATAAAATAATATTTATTAATTTTTGAGAAAGAAAAGAAAAAAACTATTCTTTTGTTTGTATTTTCTACCTATATCCTCGTGTTTTTACTCAAATATCGATCGGGAGAGCTTGTTGGATGCGGAATTAAATTCCGCATCCAACGAGTATGCTCTTGACATACTTTTGACGGACCCCGCTACTTCAAAAACAAGAAATACCTGAAAAAATGTGATGATGATCATCACGTTTTTCAGGTATTTCTTGTTTTTGGGGTAGCGGGATCTGTCAAAAGTATGACGAGTGCATACTCGTTGGATGCAGAATTTAATTCCACACCCAACGAGCTCTCCCGATCGAAATTTGAGTAAAAACACGAGGAGATATGTTGAAAATACAAACAAAAAAAGTAGTTTTTTATGATACCTATCCCCAAATTTATATTGAAGAACTATTTAAGACCTATATGGTATTTCAAATTTAAAGCAATTTCATGTTAGATTTTTACCAATTAGACAGTATTATCTTAGGATATTATCTGAGAGAATAACATGCACAACAATCAATCACAAGAGACAATAGACACAAATGTTTTCCTTGGGGAAACCATAAAGGAGAGAACCCCGCAACTTCCTCAGAGATAGAATAAGCACCAATGGCAACAGTAAAACCTAAATACTATACGATGATCTCCAACAGCTGTTCTCTCTCTTATCCCAGCTCCTTCTCTCTCACTCATGCACTACATCTGAGTGTGAGTGGCTGTATGATAGATAGAGAGGTTCACTCTCTATTTATACTAGTTTCCGACTTGACAATAACTTACTAGGGCCAAATTCTCTAGGAGAGTCTAATAACCCTAGTGCCCCACAACTACGGGGACTTTAATCCCTGATAAATAAGGAGGGTTAACCTCTATGAATTTACATGACTTGTTTACATTATTGATTCTCCCGATAGGAACATCGGGGACTAATCAAATACAATATACAAAATACATAAGTGAATACATTCCGAAGTTATAAATACATAAACACTCCCTCTTAACTAGGGAGGTATTCTCTTGACACTATTCATCAGCACAAGTCTTCTTCTTTGGATCAAGTCTGGATCATCATCAACGCTGGATCATCACTGAATCATCATCAAAACTGGATCATCACTGGATCGTCATCAAAGTTGGATCATCATCAAAGCTGTATCATCACTAGATCATCATCATCACTGCTTCCGCTATCTCGATCAATTGGTGCTATGTCTCAATTCTTCTCGTCATAGGAATTTCTACAAAGCTAGCCCTTTTTCATGCTGGTTGTAGGAATAGCCTCCATGTAGGTCTTCATCTTCTTCAGCACTTATATCTGACCCAGTCAGAAAGGCTCGCCTAACACTTACATCTGACCATGGGAGGAACATATCCACCACCATGTTAGAAAGGCACGCCCAACACTCACATCCATCTGCATGGTAGGACACACCATCTACCATCCGAGGAAAGGCCCAAGACTTACATCCATTAGCATGATAGGACACACTATCTATCATCCAAGGAAATGCCCAACACTTACATCTACTGGCATAGTAGGACACACCATCTACTATCCAAAGAAAGGCATAGCAGTTATATCTGAACCACTCAGAAAGGCTCAACACTTATATTTGACCTAGTCATAAAGGCTTAGCACTTACATCATCTGGCATAGTAGGACACACCATCTACTATCCAAGGAAAGACTCTGCACTTACATCCACTGGCATGATAGGACACACCATCTATCAGCCAAGGAAAGGCTCTGCACTTACATCCACTTGGATGATAGGACACACCATCTATCATCCAAGGAAAGGCTCAGAACTTCTATCTACTCGCATGGTAGGACACACCATCTACCATCTGGAGAAAGGTTCTACACTTACATCCACCGGCATGATAGGACACACCATCTATCATCCGACGAAAGGATCTGCACTTATATCTGACCATGGGAGAACCCGCCTACCACCATGTCAAAAGGGATCCGCACTTACATCTGACCCAGTAAAAAAGGCTCTGCACTTACATCTGACTATGGGAGGACCCACCTACCACCATGTCAGAAGGGCTCCACAATTATATCTGACCCAATTAGAAAGGATCCACACTTACATTTGACTATGGGAGGACCCACCTACCACCATGTCAGAAGGGCTCTGCACTTACATCTAACCTAGTTAGAAAGGCTATAAACTTACATATGACCATGGGAGGAACCACCTACCACCATGTCAAAAGGGCTCCGCACTTACATCTAACCATGGGAGGACCCTCCTAACACCATATCAGAAGGGCTCTGCACTTACATTTGGTCCAATTAGAAAGGATCTGTACTTACATCTGACCAAGGGAGGACCCGCCTACCACCATGTCAGAAAGGCTCACAAACTCATCACTTCCTCTTGGAAGGAACCTCAATCTGGAGAACACCAAGCTTCTCCCTGAAGTACTCAAACTTCACTCTAGCCAATGGCTTGGTCAACACATCAGCTATTTGCTCATCCGTCGCAACATACTAGAGCTTCACTGCTCCTCTCTGCACCATATCCCTGATATAGTGATATTTGATATCGATATGCTTCAACTTATCATGGAATATCAGGTTCTTTGACAACTTCACACAACTCTGGTTGTCGCAATATATACAAGCAACATCCAAGTTGAGATCAAACAAATCAAATATTAGCTTCCTCACCCAGACTACCTCACAACTAGTCGAACAAGCTGCGACATACTCTGCTTCGGCTGTACTCAGTGCCACACAAGACTGCTTCCTGCTAAACAAAGAGATCACACCTGATCCCATACCGAAGCAGCACCGTGAAGTGCTCTTCCTATCTATGGTATTGCCTTCCCAATCTAAATCAACATAACCGTCCAGGTTAATCTTTTGATCCACCTCATACTTGAGCCCATTATCAACTATACCCTTCAGGTACCTCAAAATATGCTTTGTAGCAATCAGGTGAACATGTCTTGGATCCGTCGGGGACTGGCTCAATGTGTTCATAGCAAAGCAAATATCTGGTCTCGTATTTGTCAAGTACATCAAGGACCCAATCATCTGGAAATACATCGTAGCATCAACCGTCTCTGATGAAGCATCACTCAAAAGCTTCAAGTTCAATGCCATAGGTGTGGTCATGGCCTTGCAGTACATCATCCCGAACCTCTTAAGGATCTCTACTGCATACTTCCCTTTTCCTAGGGATATTCCATCTGCATTCTGCCTCACCTCCATGCCTAGAAAGTAGTGCATCATACCCAAGTCCTTCATCTTGAACTCGAAAGCAATCTTCCTCTTTGTATCAACAATCAACCCATCGACACCAGTTACAAATAGGTCATCTACATACAGTAGGAGTATCACTGGGTTTCCTTCTTCAACCTTGTAGTAAAGGTTGGAATCTGCTTTACTCTTGGTAAATCCCAAACTGGATAGGAAGTTGTCAATTTTGTTGTACCATGTCTTGGGTGCCTGTTTCAAACCATACAGTGCTTTCTTTAATTTACACACATGAGTCTCCTTGTCATGTGTCTCAAAACTAAGTGGCTTCTCCACATACACTTCCTCTTCCACTAAACCATTCAAGAAGGTAGTCTTGACATCCATCTGGTGTATCTTCCATTTCATAACTACAGCCAAAACAAGTACTGATCTGATGGAAGTGTATCTGGCTAAAGGTGCAAAAGTTTCTTCATAATCTATTCCTTGTTTTTGGGAGAAGCCACAAGCCACAAATATTGCTTTATATTTCTCTATGCTACGATTTGCAGCATGCTTGATCTTGTAGATCCACTTGGAAGTCACAAAATACTTCCCCTTTGGTCTAGGGACAACATCCCAGACATCATTATTCGTGATCGACTAGTACTCCTTGATCATAGCATCATTCCATTCTTTTTCTTTGCCGCTTCTTCATAGTGTGAAGGTTCTTTATCAATGATGTCACATAACAGGGCTACATAACTGGATCGGGACCTAGTTCTTTTCCTCTCTCTGTGCATTTCTTCTGGAGCCCCATATCTTTTTGCACCTTGGATAGCCTCTCATACCTGTGTAGGTTTCCTCTTGTGAGGATTCTTCTCTTGGGGTGGATCTATAGGTTCCTGGGGTTCTTCTATTTCTCGATCTTCATCTTGATTTGCATCATTCATAGTTGTATCTTGAATTCTGGGTACTTCTGTTTCTTTAGAGTCTTTAATTGGTCTCTCTCTGGATTTGTTGTAAGCTAAGTCTTTGGCGAATGTTACATCTCCTCTAATGTCGATCTTCTTGAATCCTGAAAAGTATATTCTGTAAGCTTTCGAGCTTTCACTATATCCCACAATTATACCCTTCTTTCTTGAAGGATCTAACTTGGTCCTCTTTTCTTTTGGAATGTGTATGTACAATGGACAACCGAATATTCTTAGATGGATGACTTCTGGTTTCTTGCTGGAAAAGAGTTCTTCATGTGTCTTGTTCTCGAGTACTCTGTGTGTAGTACGGTTTTGTACATACACCGCTATCTTGGCAGCTTCTGCCCATAGATGCATGGGAAGATCTTGATTATGAAGCATTGCCCTTGCAACTTCCATGATCGTTCTATTCTTCCTATTTGCAACCCCATTATGTTGTGGATTATATGGAGTGGTCAACTCCCTCTTAATCCCTCAATCTCTGCATAACTTTTTGAATTCATTTGATGTGAATTCTCTGCCATTGTTTGATCGAAAGGTTTTGATCTTATTTTCTATGTGGTTCTCAATCAAGGCTTTGAATTATTTGAACTTGCTGAATACTTCATCTTTGTTCTTCAAGAAGTATATCCATGTCTTCCTAGAAAAATCATCAATGAAAGAAACTTAGTATACATACCCGCTCAATGAACTGGATGACATCGGACTGCATACATCGGAGTGGATGATTTCCAAGATTCTTTTTGCCTTACTCTCACTACTTGGAAATGTCTTCTTTGTTTTCTTTCCTTTTTCACATCCTTTGCACACACCGTCATGTTTTGTCTGTTTTTCTGGAAGACCTTCAACAACTTTGCTTATAAGTGGTAGTGCTCTATAGTGCACATGTGCAAGCCTTCTATGCCAAAGTTCATTTGGCTCTACTGAGTCATGGACCAAATCTTGTTTTGGTTGGCCCTTCAATTTGTATATTCTTCCTTCTTATTCCCCAATCACTACTGCATCATCTATAGTTTTTCCCTTTGGTCACATAAGAACTTGGCCATCTACAAATGCAACCCTTATGCCTTTTGCATCCAATGCAGATATGGAGAGGAGATTCTTCTTTAGTCCTGGTACAAACAAGACATCTTTCATCTTCATAGACTTTCTAGAGTATAGCTTATAGGAGGATTCATCGCTACCTTTTATTGGATACTGGTAGTCATCCCCAAGTTTCACCTTGTGAGGTGACTCATGTTTGGATAATTTCACAAAGGATTCTTTGAATCCAGTCATATGTTTGGAAGCCACACTGTCTATAAGCCAATCATTGCTTCCATGTGTGACAGTTCCCGTGAGAGGGAAAATCAAGACATATTTTTCATCACTTGAAGAATCATCACTTTCTTGTTTGATTCTCTTTATGGAAGGTTCATCATCCTCTGCAGCATGAGCATGATGTCTTCTCTTGTTTCCCTTCTTCTTGTGAGACCCACTTTTGTTTCTAGGACAATCTCTGGCATAGTGTCCTCTCTCACCACAAGTAAAACATCTGAATTTAGATAAATCTCTGTTAGGTTTTCTCAATTTATCTTTCTAGTGAGAATGTTTACCTTTGGGATGATGACAGTACCTTCTACTTTTCTTGGAGTGTACTGTGAGAACTTGCTCTTCACTTCCCATCTTCTCTTCGCGGGATACTATTTGAGCTTCTTCTTGTGAGCATTCTTCCCACAGTCTTTTGAATGTGACTAGCTTTCTTCTAGCACAAATCCCTTGAATGAAGGAGTCCCATGACCTAGGGAGACCATTCAAGGTGGTCATCACAATCTCTGCATTCTCCACTTCTTCATCTACTGCTTCAAGTTGTTCTTTGATCTGGGAGACCCTTGTAAACTATGATTGTATGGTCTACACGTTCTAGATCTTCACATTCTTCAACTGGTTCCTCAAAGTCATCTTCTGATTTATGTTCTTTCCTTCAAACAACTTGGTCAAGGCTTTAAACATGTCTTTAGGTGTCTTTAAGGAGGACACCTGTGGTATGATGTGATCCTTGATTGAATCAGCAATAATCCTCTTGGCCATGTTCAAGTTCTTCTTTTATAAGGCCTTGACCTCATCTCCCTCTGGAACTGGAACCTCTCCACTGATGTAGGAGTCCAATTCATTTTCTTGAAGAACTAGGGAGATCCTATAATTCCATGGTCGGAAGTTATCATATCCCTCAAGATTTACATAAATATTGGTGTGATGAGACATCTTAAATGAGAACCTCAAATGGAAATACAAAATATTTAGATCCAACCAATTTGAGAAGCTAAAAACTAGATCTAGAGTTGATCTTCTGAAGTGCTAGTTTTCTGGTTCCGGGGCAGATTAGGATTTGACTTTCCTGATATTCTTACCAAACAAAAAATTCGATTTTTGTCTCTAAACTTCAATTTTGAGGAGGAGGACAATCCTAGCCCGGGCTCACTCAAAAATTCCTCTTCAGTGAAAAGCCCTAATTTCTTGATGTAGTGGTAGGTCAAAAATTGAAAGTGCTTAGAATCAGATTCTACTTCGACAGAAAGATGCGCCCTTCAATGGAGGTTCATCCTAGCCTCCTTTTGCTGATGGATTGTGGAGAGAGACCCAAAAAGTAAGAAGCCCTAGCTTCCGCAGCTGCACAGTGTCTTCTTCTCATGTTAGCTCCGATACCATGTTAGATTTTTATTAATTAGACAGTATTATCTTAGGATCTTATCTGAGAGAATAACACGCATAAAAATCAATCACAAGAGACAATATACACAAAGATTTTCCTCGGGGAAACCATAAAGGATAAAACCCGGCAAATTCCTCAGAGATAGAATAAGCATCATTGGCAGCAGTAAAACCTAAAGACAGTAAGATCTCCAATAGTTGTTCTCTCTCTTATCCCAGCTCCGTCTCTCTCACTCATGTGCTACAACTGAGTGTGAGTAACTGTATGACAATAAATTACTAGGGCTGACTTCTTTAGGAGAGTCTAATTACCCTAGTGCCCCACAACTGTGGGGACTTTAACCCCTAATCAACAAGGAGGGTTAACCTCTATGACTTTACATGACTTGTTTACATTATTGATTCTCCCGATGGGAACTTTGGGGACTAATCAAATACAATATATGAAATACATAAGTGAATACATTCGGAAGTTACAAATACATCAACATTTCATCGGCTAACACATGATGACATGGAATTTGAATTAGAGTTAAAAGGCCCATTTTGTGTTGAAATTTCCTCTAATGGTAATTTTTCAAGTCTATAAATACAAACTTCATCTAAGCAATTGGAGTTTGGCTTCTTATTTCTAATCAATGTTTATTTTGTATGTTTGTTCTCTATCCATGTTTGCTTATTTGCTTTGTTTCTTCATGGTATCAAAGCATGTGGATGATGGGCACTAGGTTGTCTCTTTGATAGTGAGCAGTGCTGAAATTTGTTTTTTATTCTACTCATTAAAAAAAAATTCTAACGTTTTGACATTTTATATTTCCTGTCATGAAACATTTTGTTTAAAATTTTACCCTTTAAGAGTGAAAGTTTGTTAAAAACTTTACCCTTCAATAGTAAAGGTTTGCTAAAAAATTAACCCTTCAATAATTAATTTTTCTAAATTTTTTTTTCCAAAATAAATTTTTTGGTACATTTTTACATTTTTGTATTTTCTCTACATTCCTTTTTCCTTTTTTCTTTTTCTTTTTCTATTTTTTAGTAATGTAGGTACTAGACCTTGTTAATTGATAAGAATCGACATATAATGTATATTAAAGCCTATGATGGTGCTTTGCAGAAATTGAAGGTTTTGTATAAATCACTCTCATAATTGGAACTCATACAATTGATCAGATTTCAACCACAAATAAACCAAGGGAAACCTGACTCTTCCACATGTTCCATCAGATTAACACATACTAGGATCTATTCTCAACGTAGGATCTTTCTCCTTAGGCCCAAAATATGTGACTCCTCCAGAGAGGGTTTGGTTGCATTTATCCACCTTCATAGAGAGATCTTTCTCTCGAGTAGGAGTAGCTATTGTTTTTCCTTCGGAATGCTTTAGGGATTAAGATTATTATTATGTCTAGTTTGTCTCTTTTATTAATAAAAAATGATTTAAACCTGCATGAAGTGTTGGAGACAATCAAATGATGCTGACCAAAGACAGGGTTCAATTTCATTTAACCAAACAATAGTGAAAGAATACATGATGAGCTGGACGCTGGAAGATGGAAGCAACATAGTAAGAGGATAAATATTGGATGTATACTAAAGAAAAGGAAAGGAAAAATAATATGGTTCATGCCATCTAAAGAATAAGAATAAGAATAATAAATTGTCCCATCAAAGCTATTACCATAAAAGCGTTTTAATAAGTATCATTAAAAAATGGTCCGATCTAAGAAATTCCAGTCTAGTGGTCCTGTGACCCGTCTAATCAAATCTAGTCTAATAAAGAAAAAATTATCTAGCAACGTGCCTAAAATTTAAATAACTTGCATATCTTAAAGAAAAGTGTAGTTGCAAAAGAACGTGTTTAATTTTAGCCTTTAATCTTTCATCCATAAGGAAAATCAAGTAGGTATTAAATGCCAAAAAATAAAATAAAAGCAGGAGATAGTCTCTCCATTCCCAACTATTACACATTGTTGTCACAAGAATGATCACATACAAACCAACAATTATATAAATGAACCACTAAGCCCCTTTTGACCATCAGGTAGAGAAAGACTCGGTAACTAATACAATATAAAAATGATGACAGCCTGTAATTATAAAAGAAACTTGGAACAAATCAAGCTTCGAGCATGTGGATCATCTGTCCATTAGTGGAAAATAAAAATGGATAATAGGCACAAGGAAGCTATGAAGGAGTATGACAGAAGCAACGTTATGGTAACATATTTGCAGAAGTAAATGACCGAATTTGCACAGAAGCGAGACTGTGATCAATTTCACAGCCCTCACAACCTTCTCCTTCTCTTAGATATATTATGTTATTTTCGCTTTGCACTCTTCAATTCGTAAAGAAATTTGATTTAGAGATAATACTCTTGTAAAATTATCCAAGACACATTGAATCTCTCACTGCAATTGTATAGAAATATTATTTTCACACATTAACTGATGTACGTTGTTATTGTATGTATCTCGATTCTCAACCATGTACTATCGAATCTGACTATAGAGTTTAAATATATATAAATTACATAAAATATACAGAAAATCAGAGTATATTTTAAACAAATCAATAGATTTTTAAACAAATATTTAAATCTAAACTAAAAAGATTATACAAGCACTACCTTTGAATCTTGATAATGCTTTCCAAGACTCTCTCGAGAGTCCAGACTCCACTATCCAATCTTCAACTCCAAGGGATTCTACCTCTAGCTCCATCCTTCCAAGTTCCACTTTCAACTTCCAACTTTCAAATCATTTATTTGAGCATTGAGCACTGAAATTTGTACTATGTAGATGCTAATTACAATAATAATAATAAAATAAAAATAAAATAGAAAAATCATTGTTAAATGACTTTTTTTTGCTTTCAGAAAAAATCAAAAAAACCTACAAACTAGAAAAGCATGAATGATAAAAATAATACTAACTTAATATTTTTTTAGCCAAAGTATGATTGGAATTTGGAAAGTATAATTTTATATAATAATAAGATAAAAGTATTTATATTACTAATTTACTTGTAATAATTTATAATGAAGTTTTAGTAATTTTGTTGCCCTTCAAAACTAGCACTAATATAATGATGTTTTGAAAATTTAAAATTTCACGGATGAAGAAGGGAGTGAACTATGAGCGAGTGTGGGTGGTTGAATTGTTGTGGAGTGGCTAGTTGGGAGAATTTTTGTGCAATATCTTCTCGGGAGAAACCACGTGGAGTGGAAAACTAGCAGGTCCATGGATTGTTGTGGAGTGTTTTTCAACATCTCCATTGATGCCATCCTTTAAGAGTAAGATCACATGTATTTTTAGATGGTTGTCATGGATTTATTTTAGTAAACAACATATTTTGGAATTTTGCCTTGTGGATTTGTTGATATGGGATTAGTATTTTTATTAGTATTTGAAATCTTTTCTTGTTACGCCGATAGGCGTCTATCAGTGGTATTTTGGGGGGATGGACTTGCTTGAGCGGATCATCAAGATCCAGCAAATCCCGCCAAGTGGATGCTCAAGATCTGTTGAATCTTCTGATCTTTTAACACCCGGAGAGTTAGGAGAGTTAGGAGATGACGTGCAGTCTGTTAGGAGATGTGCCTGGGGAGGAGATAACCGTGGAGGAGATAGTGCAGATCGCGCGACGAGTCTGTTAGCCGCCGAGAAATTTGGTGGTGGAATCGTTAGAGTCTGTTAGCCGTAGAGCCGATGGTGTAAAAACATCTTGGAAGCGGGGTCCTTCCGAATCCCGATAACCTATCGTCGAGGCCAGGCCTTGTGACTTCTGAGATTCGTAAACATACACAGGAATCAGGATACTTCTGTGTGCCCTGCGCATAGAGGGAAAAACCCACTGCACTGACTATCACTGAAAATGGCCGCCGCTACAGTTGATGGGAAAGGCTACAAGTCAACCCTAATGTGCGTGATAGGAGCGACAGGTTTCTTGGTCTCCAGCGCTTACTCCACAATGGCTGCACTATGCACGCTACAGTGCGAGATCCAGGTATTTCCAATCTCCTCTTCCTCTTGTAATAATTTCCGTGTTGTGTTGTCTCTATAAGAATATTGATGTGTGGCGACATAGAGGACAAAGCAAAGGTGCAGCATCTCCTGGACATTCCAGGAGCTAAGGAGAGGCTCAAACTCTTCAGAGCGAACCTATTGGAAGAGGGTGCTTTTGACGCTGCCATTGATCGCTGCGACGACGTTTTTCATGTGGCTACTCCAGTCGCCTTAGCCCCCAAAGATCCAGAGGTAGGGAACTTCACCATTCAGTATCTGTATTGATGTATTACCGTTCTTGAAATTTTTCGAACTGAAATCGCTACTGCGCAGAACGATGTGATCAAGCCGGAAGTTGACGGAACACTGAATGTTATGAGGGCCTGCGCGAAGGCCAAAACTTTAAAGCGCGTGGTGATCACATCGTCTTCTTCCGTGGCTGCGCTAAGCGTGGTCGAGGAGGAGAAGCAGGACACTGACAAAACCATCTGGACAGACGTGGATTTCCACCGGACTAAAAAGACCCCTTCCTGGGTAGATTGATCACCACCTAGTACCCATTATCCACAACATGATTGTAATTTTAATTTTGAAGTATCAAAGACTTGGTACTGTTAAATTTAGGGTTTTTTTTCTCTTCAAACATGATTTCTACATCCCAAGTAGTATACAAACTTGAACCCTAAAAGGCGGATCTACCATTACCCCAAATGTCCCCTACACCATTGAGTTAACCCTTTCTCTCCTCACCGGCGACCAACAAAACATATAAGTTTTGAAGGGGATACAGTCGATACGCGGCGCTATTTCGTTCATTCATGTGGACGATGTCTCCAGTGCTCATATTTTCTTGATGGAGAACCCCTCTGCATACGGGCCCTACATTTGCAGCGTTGCCAGTATCACAGTCCCACAGCTGGCACGCTTCTTATCCAAACGCTATCCGCAGTACAATGTCCCAACCCAGTAAGTATCAATATCATTATAGTATTTCCCTCTATTATTTTCTGGATATCTATGAATACTATATATATGTATCATTGAAGTTGCTTTAAAATTGTGCACAGGTATAGACACAGCAAATATGTTGCTAGAAAGCATCAAGAAACATAAACTGCACGAGGAAATTAATGGTTTATGTTTGTCCCGCCATCGACAAACAAGAACAATTACAAGATCAAATGTTAGCTGGCCAAAGCGACAGCCTGGTACTGGTAAGTTTAGTTCAATTGTAGGCTCACGGTATTACTGAGTTGTCCGTGAGCTAGCAGGAGCCCCGCGATCGGATTTATTCATTCTTTATGTAATCATTCTTTGGTTCCATGTCATTAATAATGTTGACGTTAACTAACGTTATGGATATCATTTGTTCGAGGTCAATACGTTACACAGATTCAGAGAATTAATTTATGTGTTTTCTTGGGAAGATGCTTCCGTCTTGAAAGAACATGTAATATATATATTCAGGATTTCAATAAGAACAGTTCTTTCAATTGTATTGATGGGCATTCTTCTTCCAAACAAAATAATTGGTGAAGTCAATGTATTTAAATCTCTTCTAGATTTTTTTTATCAGAAAACACTACTTCGCTGTAATCTTCTTTCGCGGAAATCTCCATTTTGAATCTTTCCTAAGCTTCCTCTGATTCTTTTAGAGATTTAGAAAGGGCGGCCTCGCACTCCTGATCTTTATTTTCAAGTTGTTCTGTGAATTTTATCTCAATTAATTTGTTAAAATCGTCTTTGACTCCTGCTGCTACTTCAGCGTCATCGTGCAGATTTTCTACGCTGGACTGGATATTTGTACTTGTTGTGGTCGCAGATTGAGGATTATTAATTTCTGATTGCGTTTGTGTCAGTTTCTCCGACAAACAATCAGTTTCTTCACAATCGAACTTCTCTTTCTCTTGCATGGCCGATTCAGATATTATCTTCTCATCGTCTTTCATATCCTGGAAAATTCTTCTGCCGGAAATGATTTTCCTCTTGTGCTTTACCCTTCTAATATAGTGCTTTACCCTGTTAATATAGAATATAAAGAAACACAAATTATCTGACAATTAGCATCAAGCGCTATGTAAGCGCTTTAAGCCCTTTCATACCTCACGCCCTCTCGTTTCGTGTACAATTACGAATTAAAAGTGTTGAAATCAATTTAATGTAGCTCGACCTAAGAATGGTGAAATAAATTTAAAGTGGGTTCGCAACAATAATTAACATGAATTAGGTTTAATAATAAAATTTTAATGGTTCAATGTAAAGCTTAAGCAATTAAGTTATTTTTGTCAAGAACTATTTTATTGGGAAAATGTCAAGTTATTGTTGTCTAGAACTTTTTATTTTTTTGGAAAAATGTTAACAATTTTTATGATATAGAATGAAGATATTGTTAGATCATTTTTCTTTCTAACTACTTAAGTTCTGGGAAAAAGGTGAACAATTTTTTATTATTGAGAATCAAGATATAGTGAGATCATCCTTTCTTCTTAACTATTTAAGTTATATTTATCAACAAAACAATTATTATTTTTAGTGTATAAAGTAAAATATTCAATCAATATAAAACATTAATTATTTAAGATTATATATAGAACATTAAGAATCGATAGTAAAGAGTCGAATGTTATGATTAAGAGTTAAGCATTAAGTATTGAGTCTAATGCTATTGTCCATTAATTTACCTAAAACTTGTTTATCCCTCTTAAATCCTCGATTTAAAAAGTCATTGATCCTTGTTATGGGTTAAATATAAAACATTAAAAATCAAGACTAAAGATTCTAATGTTATGATTAAGTAATAAGTATTGAGTATAAAGAAGAGAAATTCAATTTTTAGAGAATACACTTTAGTTTATGAATTAAAACAAATTAAAACATTATTATTGATAGGAATTATAATCTAAATAATCAATGATAGGTATTATAATTTAAATAAGAATGTTTATAAATTAAAACAAATTAAAACATTATTATTAATATGAATTATAATCTAAATAATCAATGATAGGCATTATAATTTAAATAAGAGTGATTAAAATAAAAATATTATGTAGAAAAGGGAAAATAGAAGCTAAGGCCAACTCACTATGAATTTCAATATTGCATTTATGATGGTGCTACCATCTAGTGTTTGTAATATCCTAAATTTTGACCTTGACTATATTGGGCATGAGCCCCAATGTACATGATTCACTTTGATGTTATGTTTATGTCTATATATGGGGCGTACAAGTTATGTTTAGGTTTATTATTGGGCGTATGCCCCACTGCACATGAGTTATGTTGGCTATATAGATATATTAAGCATAAGCCCCGATGTAAATGTTTTATGGTCTTGTTATATGATTATATGTTGGGCATTGGCCCTAATGGACAAGGACTATTGTTGTTGTACTGGGAATCGACCCCGATGTACTGGATTTATTATTATGGGTGAGTGCAAGCTAATGAGGGTCACTTTTGGCACGTTAGATGAAATGGAAAACTGAAAAACTAGGCATCCCTCAACTTACTTGGATTTTTTGAGATACTTACATAAAATATCTTGTTTTGAGTAACAAATATGAAATATAGGAAATTGAATCACATTTCTGAATATATAAGTTTAATGTAATGAAAATTTCCATACCAATGTAAAGTTTCATTTTTTCTGCATAAAAATCTCTATTTATGTCTAATATTTCCTAAAAAAAAGTTCTATATCAAACAATAAAAGATAATTGTAATCTAAACATAAAATCAAACATAAAGTTTTCATATGCTGCATCAAATTTCTAGACAATCTACTCTATCTTTTTAACGATATGAAATCTTATTAGAAAACAAATAATGGATTAACATTGTTAAAAAATTTATTTTATTTGTGATCTTTATATTTTGGCACAAGAGGCAACTTGTCTTGTGGTTCTATTTATTATTGTTTTTATTTTCTAATGTTTTATGAGATGAAAATGTCATTTAGTTATTATATGTGAACATGGTTATAGTTCATATAGTTCTATTTATTATTGTTTTTATTTTCTAATGTTTTTTTAGATGTGATGAAAATGTCATTTCATTATTATATGTGAACATGTTTATAATTCATATTGTTTATTACTTATTTTTCTATGTGATTATGTTTATGTTTATTTTCCTATTCTTTATTTTTTAAGGGTTTATGTATATTTGAGAATATAATCCTTTCAATTATTATTTTATAAAAATAATGAAAAGACCCCATTAACAAGAGTGTGGCTTATTAATTATGGGTTAATAAATCATAATGGTATAAAAAAAATGAAACTTTAGGTTTGAAACTAGCATATAACCCTATCTCAATTATGATTCATTATGATGTGAATCGATTGGATTAGAAGTCTAACATTTTCATATAGTGAATAAATTATCCATGATTCATAGTCTATCAAAAGTTATGGAAAACATATATAACCAAGCTATAAAGTCTAACATTTTCATATAGTGAATAAATTACCCATGATTCATAGTCTATCAAAAGTTATGGAAAACATATATAACCAACCTATAATGTAAAATACAATAGGTATGGTTGCTCGGATACATACATTGACACAACACATGTAAATTACATAGTTTTTCTTACTTGGTCGTTCAAACCTAAGGAGGACTAAATGGAATCCATTTTGTTAGCTATAAGTAAGATTCATGAATGAATACTAGCTCATGTATGTAATCCTTCACATGTATCAAAGCTCATGTATGGAATCCTTCTCATGTATCACATATGGTTATGGAAATAATGATATCAATTAAAGCTACAAACCATACACATGAAACACTCTTGATTTCAATATATAAGTAAGTTTATGATAATCAATCTTATTTAAACATTATGTTGGATTGCGACATTTCTCAATAGTGCATTCCTTAAGCATTGGGACATTCATCGCAACGATTGAAACATTTATTCATGGATATTAAAATTCATCATTCCTCAATGCTTATCTCACATTATTCACCATCATGTTGTAATAATTTTCTTCATATATAATTTCAATATATAAGTAAGTTTATGATAATCAATCTTATTTAAACATTATGTTGGATTGCAACATTCCTCAATAGTGCATTCCTTAACGATTTTGCTGCATTGGGACATTCATCGCAATGATTGAAACATTTATTCATGGATATTAAAATTCATCATTCGTCAATGCTTATCTCACATTATTCACCATCATGATGTAATAATTTTCTTGATATATATATATAGTTGTTTGACAAAAGAAATGGTTTAAACCAGTAATGTAGAATGTTATGTCGCGTTGTGATGGTTGTGAAGGTTTATGTTTCATTGTGATGTTAGAGTTAATGTTATATTACATTACGACGTTAAGCCATGGTTTGTTACAGTGCTTGGTTGGTATGTCAACACAACCAAAGATGTGACACATTAATAATGTGATAGTGGGCGTTTAATAAACGTTATGTCGCATTGTGATGTTTATCACAGGTTATGTTACATTAGCGACATTCATTAAGGGTTATATCACATTGTCATATTTGTCAAGGGTTATGTCGCATGGTGATGTTTATCAAGGTTTACGTTTCACTGTGATGTTATTGAGGGTTATATCACATTATGACATTAAGCCATGGTTTGTTACAGTGGGCGTTTAATAAACGTTATGTTGCTTTGTGACATTTACCATGGGTTATGTTACATTAGCGACATTCATTAAGGGTTATATCACATTATGACATTAAGCCATGGTTTGTTACAGTGGGCGTTTAATAAACGTTATGTTGCTTTGTGACATTTACCATGGGTTATGTTACATTAGTGACATTCATCAATGGTTATGTCACATTGTGATATATGTCAAGGGTTATGTTGCATTGTGATGTTTATCAAGGTTTACATTTCACTGTGACCTTATCGAGGGTTATATCACATTACGACGTTAAGCCATGGTTTGTTACAGTGGTCGTTTAATAAGCGTTTTGTTGCATAATGTGATAGTGGGTGTTTAATAAGAGTTATGTCGCATTGTGACGTTTATCATGGGTTATGTCACATTAGCGACATTCATCAAGGGTTATGTGAAATTGTGTTAGTTATCAATGGTTATGTCACATTGTGATGTTTATCAAGGTTTACGTTTCACTGTGATGTTATGGAGGGTTATATCACATTACGACGTTAAGCCATGGTTTGTTACAGTGGGCGTTTAATAAGCATTATGTCGCATTCTGACGTTTATCACGGGTTATGTTACATTAGCGACATTCATCAATGGTTATGTCACATTGTGATATTTGTCAAGGGCTATGTCGCATTGTGACGTTTATGACAGGTTATGTTACATTAGCGACATTCATCAATGGTTATGTCACATTGTGATATTTGTCAAGGGCTATGTCGCATTGTGATGTTTATCAAGGTTGACATTTCACTATGACGTTATCGAGGGTTATATCACATTACGATGTTAAGCCATGGTTCGTTACAGTGGGCGTTTAATAAGCGCTATGTCGCATTGTGACGTTTATGACAGGTTATGTTACATTAGCGACATTCATCAAGGGTTATGTCACATTGTGATATTTGTCAAGGGTTATGTCACATTGTCATACTTGTTAAGGGTTTTGTCGCATTGTGATGTTTATGAATGTTGACGTTTTAGTGTGATGTTATCGAGGGTTGTATCGCATTACGATTAAGCCATGGTTTGTTACAATTGGTTTTTAATAAGCTTTATATCACATTGTGACCTTTATGACAGGTTATGTTACATTAGCGACATTCATCAAGGGTTATGTCACATTGTGATATTTGTCAAGGGTTATGTCACATTGTCATCCTTGTAAAGGGTTATGTCACATTGTCATCCTTGTAAAGGGTTATATCATATTACAACGTTAAGCCATCGTTTGTTACAGTGGGTGTTTAATAAGCGTTATGTCGCATTATGGCGTTTATCAAAATGTCAAATTGTGATATTTATCAAGGGTTATGTCACATTGTGATTTTTATCAAGGTTTACATTTCACTGTGATCTTTTCGAGGGTTATATCACATTAAAACGTTAAGCCATGGTTTGTTACAGTGGGTGTTCACTAAGCGTTATGTCGCATTGTGACGTTTATCATGGGTTATGTTACATTAGCGACATTCATCAAGGGTTATGTCACATTGTGATATTTGTCAAGGGTTATGTCACATTGTGATGTTTATCAAGGTTTATGTTTCACTATGACATTATCGAGGGTTATATCACATTACCACGTAAAGCCATGGTTCGTTACAGTGGGCGTTTAATAAGTGTTATGTCGCATTGTGACGTTTATGACATGTTATGTTACATTAGCAACATTCATCAAGGGTTATGTCACATTGTGATATTTGTTAAGGGTTATGTCACATTGTCAAACTTGTCAAGGGTTATGTCGCATTGTGATGTTTATCAAGGTTGACGTTTCAGTGTGATGTTATCGAGGGTTGTATCACATTACGATTAAGCCATGGTTTGTTACAGTTGGCATTTAATAGGCTTTATGTCGCATTGTGACGTTTATCATGGGTTATGTTACATTAGTGACATTCATCAATGGTTATGTCACATTGTGATATTTGTCAAGGGTTATGTCGCATTGTGATGTTTATCAAGGTTTACGTTTCACTATGATGTTATCGAGGGTTATATCACATTACGAAGTTAAGTCATGGTTCGTTACAGTGGGCGTTTAATAAGCGCTATGTCGCATTATGACATTTATGACAGGTTATGTTACATTAGTGACATTCATCAAGGGTTATGTCACATCGTGATATTTGTCAAGGGTTATGTCAGATTGTCATCCTTGTAAAGGGTTATGTCGCATTGTGATGTTTATCAATGTTGATGTTTCAGTGTGATGTTCTCGAGGGTTGTATCGCATTATGATTAAGCCATGGTTTGTTACAGTTGGTGTTTAATAATCTTTATATCACATTGTGACGTTTATCATGGGTTATGTTACATTAGCGACATTCATCAAGGGTTATGCACAATGTGATATTTGTGAAGGGTTATGTCGCATTGTGATTTTTATGAAGGTTTACGTTTCACTATGATGTTATCGAGGGTTATATCACATTACGGCGTTAAGCCATCATTTGTTACAGTGGGCATTTAATAAGCGTTATGTCGCGTTGTGACGTTTATCAAAATGTCAAATTGTGATATTTATCAAGGGTTATGTCCCATTGTGATGTTTATCAATCCTCATCAGCTTCATCATGGTCATCATCATCATCCTCATCATCATCACCATCATCATCCTCATCCTCATCCTCATCATCATCCTCTTCAACCTCATCACCATCATCACCCTCATCCTCATCATCATCATCATGGTCATCATCATCATCATCATCATCACCCTCATCTTCCTTCTTCATCAGCTTCATCATGGTCATCATCATCATTGTCAACCTCATCATCATTATCACCCTCATCCTCCTCCTCCTCCTCATCATTACCCTCATCCTCATCATCATCATCATGGTCATCATCATTATCATCATCATCATCATCACCCTCATCCTCATCACCATCATCATCATCCTCATTTTCATCATCCTCATCATCATCATCATGGTCATCATCATTATCATCATCATCATCATCACCCTCATCCTCATCACCATCATCATCATCCTCGTTTGCATCATCATCATCATCATCACCACCCTCATCCGCATCAACTTCATCATGGTCATCATCCTCATCCTCATCATCACCCTCATCCTCCTCCTCCTCATCATCACCCTCATCCTCATCATCATCATCACCCTCATCCTCATGGTCATCATCATCATCATCATGGTCATCATCACCATCCTCATCATCATCATCATCACCCTCATCCTCATGGTCATCATCGTGGTCATCATCATCATCCTCTTGATCATCACCATCATTGTTCATCATCATCTTAAACATCACCCTCATCCTCATCATCATCATCATAGTCATCATCCTCCTCATCATCACCCTCATCCTCATCATCATCATCATGGTCATCATCATCATCATCATCATCATCATCATCATCATCATCACCCTCATCCTCATCATCATCATCATATTCATCATTCTCCTCATCATTGCCATCATTGTTCATCATCATCTTCATCGTCACCCTCGTCCTCATCATCATCATCACCCTCATCCTCATCATTATCAACCTCGATGCTCATCAGCATCGTTCATCACCCTCATCCTCACCATCATCATCATCATCTTCATTGACACCCTCATCCTCCTCCTCCTCATCATATTCATCATCCTTCTCATATTCACCATCATCCTCATCATCATCATCACCCTCATCCTCATCATCATCAACCTCGATCCTCATCAGCACCATTCATCACCCTGATCCTCACCATCATCATCATCTTCATTGGCACCCTCATCCTCATCCTCATCACCATCCTCCTCCTCCTCCTCCTCATCATCATCATAATCCTCACCCTCATCCTCCTCCTCCTCATCATCACCCTCAACCTCATCATCATCATCATGGTCATCATCATCATCATCATCATCATGGTCATCATCATCATCACCACCATCATCCTCATCACCATCATCATGGTCATCATCATCACCCTCATCCTCATCATCATCATCATAGTCATCATCGTCCTCATCATCACCATCATTGTTCACCATCATCTTCATCATCACCATCATCCTCATTGTCACCCTCATCCTCATCATCATCAACCTCGATCCTCATCATCATCATTCATCGCCCTCATCCTCACGATCATCATCATTTTCATCGAAACCACCATCCTCATCCTCATCATCATCATCATCATAATCTTCACTGTCATCCTCCTCCTCCTCCTCATCATCATCATCGTCGTTGTCATCATCATCATGGTCATCATCATCATCATCGTCCTCATCCTCATCATCATCATCATGGTCATCGTCATCATCATCATCATCATCATCATCGTCCTCATCATCATCATCATGGTCATCATCCTCCTCATCATCACCATCATTGTTCACCATCATCTTCATCGTCACCATCATCCTCATCATCGTCACCATCCTTATCATCATCATCATCATCATCACCATCCTCGTCATCATCATCATCATCATCCTCATCATCACCCTCATCTTCATCATCCTCTTCACCCTCATCATCCTCATCCTCATCATCATCATCATCATCCTCATCATCACCCTCATCTTCATCATCCTCTTCACCCTCATCATCCTCATCCTCATCGTCTTCATCCTCATCGTCTTCATCGACAACCTCATCATCGATATCCTCATCATCGTCACCATAATCCTCATCCTCATCCTCATCATCATCATCACCCTCATCCTCATCATCATCATCATCATATTCATCATCCTCCTCATCATCACCATCATTGTTCACCATCATCTTCATCGTTCACCATCATCTTCATCGTCACCATCAGAAATAATACTTTTTCTAATAATTATTTATATTTATTATTATATATTTGAATAATTAAATAAACATTATTATTGTCATTAATATTTTCTAGATATGTCCATGGTACATTCCTTAATGGCTCTGTCGCATTTGCAACATTCATTGATGCTTACGTAGGATTTCAACATCCACAATTGTACATTCCTTAATGGTTTTTACACATTGTGACATTCATCGAGAGTTATGTTGAATTTTGACATTCATAAAGGAATACACCATTGTACATTCCTTAATGGTTTTTCTTCATTGCGTCATTCATCAAGAGTTATGTTGAATTTCGACCTTCATAAAGGAATATATTGGATTACAACATTTATCAATTGTTATGTTGGATTGTGACATTATCAATGGTTATATCACATTATGACGTTAAGGTATGGTTTGTTATAGTGTTTGGTTAATATATCTCAACACAACCAAATATGTGACACATTAATAATGTGATAGTGGACGTTTAATAAGCGTTATGTCACATTGTGACGTTTATCACATGTTATGTTACATTAGCGA
>LPNX010094429.1:228991-231491 GCA_001517045.1 Pseudotsuga menziesii
TAGAGACATTCATCAAGGGTTATGTCACATTGTGATATTTGTCAAGGGTTATGTCACATTGTCATATTTGTCAAGGGTTATGTCGCTTTGTGATGTTCATCAATGTTGATGTTTCAGTGTGATGTTATCGAGGGTTGTATCGCATTACGATTAAGCCATTAATAATGTGATAGTGGGAATTTAATAAGCGTTATTTCACATTGTGACATTTATCACAGGTTAGGTTACATTAGCGACATTCATCAAGGGTTATATCACATTGTGATATTTGTCAAGGGTTATGTCACATTGTGATGTTTATCAAGGTTTACATTTCACTGTGATGTTATCGAGGGTTATATCACATTACGACGTTAAGCCATGGTTTGTTACAGGGGGCGTTTAATAAGTGTTATGTCGCATTGTGACGTTTATCACGGGTTATGTTACATTAGCGACATTCATCAAGGGTTATGTCACGTTGTGATATTTGTCAAGGGTTATGTCACATTGTGATGTTTATCAATGTTGACGTTTCAATTTGATGTTATCGAGGGTTGTATCGCATTATGATTAAGCCACTAATAATGTGATAGCAGGCATTTAATAAGCTTTATGTCACGTTGTGACCATTATGACGGGTTATGTTACATTAGCGACATTCATCAAGGGTTATGTCACATTGTGATATTTGTCAAGGGTTATGTCGCATTTTGATGTTTATCATGGTATACGTTTCACTGTGACGTTATCGAGGGTTATATCACATTACGATGTTGAGCCATGGTTTGTTACAGTGGGCGTTTAATAAGCGTTATGTCGAATTGTGACGTTTATCATGGGTTATGTTACATTAGGGACATTCATCAAGGGTTATGTCACATTGTGATATTTGTTAAGGGTTATGTTACAATGTGATGTTTATCAAGGTTTACATTTCACTATGACATTATCGAGGGTTATATCACATTACGACATTAAGCCATGGTTCGTTACAGTGGGCGTTTAATAAGCGTTATGTCGCATTGTGACGTTTCTGACAGGTTATGTTGCATTAGCGACATTCATTAAGGGTTATGTCACATTGTGATATTTGTCAAGGGTTATGTCACATTTTCATACTTGTCAAGGGTTTTGTCACATTGTGATGTTTATCAATGTTGACGTTTCAGTGTGATGTTATCGAGGGTTGTATCGCATTACAATTAAGCCATGTTTTGTTACAGTTGGTGTTTAATAAGCTTTATGTCGCATTGTATGTCACATTTTCATACTTGTAAAGGGTTATGTCGCATTTTGATGTTTATCAATGTTGACATTTCAGTGTGATGTTATCGAGGGTTGTATCGCATTACGATTAAGCCATGGTTTGTTACAGTTGGTGTTTAATAAGCTTTATCTCACATTGTGACGTTTATCACGGGTTATGTTACATTAGTGACATTCATTAAGGGTTATGCACATTGTGATATTTGTCAAGGGTTATGTCGTATGGTAATGTTTATCAAGGTTTACGTTTCACTATGACATTATCGAGGTTTATATCACATTACGACGTTAAGCCATCGTTTGTTACAGTGGGCATTTAATAAGAGTTATGTCGCATTGTGACGTTTATCAAAATGTCAAATTGTGATATTTATCAAGGGTTATGTCCCATTGTGATGTTTATCAATCCTCATCAACTTCATCATGGTCATCATCATCATCCTCATCATCATCACCGTCATCATCCTCATCCTCATCCTCATCATCATCATCCTCATCCTCCTCTCCATCATCACCCTCATCCTCATCATCATCATCATGGTCATCATCATCATCATCATCATCATCACCCTCATCTTCCTTCTTCATCAGCTTCATCATGGTCATCATCATCATCGTCAACCTCATCATCATTATCACCCTCATCCTCCTCCTCCTCATCATTACCCTCATCCTCATCATCATCATCATGGTCATCATCATTATCATCATCATCATCATCACCCTCATCCTCATCACCATCATCATCATCTTCGTCCTCATCATCATCATCATCATCATCACCCTCATCCGCATCAACTTCATCATGGTCATCATCCACATCCTCATCATCACCCTCATCCTCCTCCTCCTCATCATCACCCTCATCCTCATCATCATCCTCATTATCATCATCATGGTCATCATCATCATCACCCTCATCCTCATGGTCATCATCATCATCATCATGGTCATCATCACCATCCTCATCATCATCATCATCATCATCACCCTCATCCTCATGGTCATCCTCATGGTCATCATCATCATCATCATCATCATCATCATCATCATCCTCTTGATCATCACCATCATTGTTCATCATCATCTTAAACATCACCCTCATCCTCATCCTCATCATCACCCTCATCCTCATCATCATCAACCTCAATCCTCATTAGAATCGTTCATCACCCTCGTCCTCACCACCACCACCATCATCATCATCATCATCACGCTCATCTTCCTTCTTCATCAGCTTCATCATGGTCAT
>LPNX010094429.1:236491-303487 GCA_001517045.1 Pseudotsuga menziesii
CATGGCATGCAAGATGAGGTTTTCTACCGCCTTCGTTGTTTTGCTAGTAAGTTTATGCAGATTTCCGCAGTTCATGATATTGTAGTGTTAATTTCGGTATATAAGAGTTTCACTGTTAATTATTTTAATTATTTTGGATATAATTGTGTAAGAGGTGTTTTTAGGAGTGAGCTAAATTTTAAATTATTTGTATTTTTGTTGGTTAAATTTGCTGGAACATGGGAAGTAATTTTTGTTGAAATTGCCATTTTGGTGGCTGAAATTGCAATTTTGATTGAAAAATGCATTCAGCACTTTCAATAACCCTTAGAACACCCAATTATGCAATTTCAATAAACTGAAATTGCAATTTCAACAATACTGATGCAAATGGTTTAGAGTTTAGCTCACTCCGATTTTTTAAGTACCCATATATGCTAGGTTTATTTCAATTAAACCTTCTTAATTTTTCATTAACATTTGTTTTTTCTCAACTACAAATTAGTCATTGTAAAATCATTTACTATGCATCCTTTTTAATTCGCTAGCTACTGGACTTTTCCATATCCTTTAAACTAAATTTTACGTGGAGCTTATTAGTTAAGTCCAAATTCTACCCTTGCACTTCGGATATGGTGTGCTTAATTATTGACAGTAGGTCTACCGTTACAGATCAGCATGACAATCCATTAATAAAACCTACAGTTCAACTCATTTCCTCTCTACTACTATAATCTAATTCTAAACTATGAAGTCTTTGTTTTGCCAGAATCTCTAGCAGATGGTTCAACTTCAAGTCTTCTCATTAACAACTAATCAATTCTTACCAAGATATGCCCATTTTATTTCTTGGACTGCACTTTTGTTGAATACATTTACTGCTAGCTATGTCATTCCATAGTGTCACTCGCTGCCATAATTGGACAAATGACCAAGTGTATGAAAGTTTATATTTTTATATTTATCTATCCTCTTTTGGAAAAGTTAAGCACTTTTTTTTATCCACGAGGAGCTATGAACCCCAAGTATTGGTATTGATAAAGATCACTTTAATGTGAGGTTTGTCAAACTCGCATCCTTTCTACTATACCATCTAAATCTAAACTATGAATTCTTTGTTTAACTAGACGCTTTAGCACATTGCTAATTCTTCAACAACATCAAAGTATCGTTAACTACTAATCAGTTCTTGCCAAGATATGACCATTTTATTTTTTTGGACTCCAATTTTGTTGAAGACATTCATTGTTAGTGATATCATTTATGTGTATCTCAACTTTCCATTATTGCAATAAATCATAAATCCCACTTTAATGTGGGTGTTGTGATGACTCAAGCTTGCCTAACTCATACACACAATCAAGGCTTTAAGACTTAGGGGTATGAAATGAGGTCATTATTGTGGAAATTCCTTGTCTCAACCACCAGGACATAGCCCAGCCGAGTGGACTTCTATAGTCATCATTGTTGCTTGGCATACCATTTTGCATTAACTTTCCAAGGATATGGTAGACGTTAGAATTGATTTGTAATCCAACCATTACAAGTATTGATGGTGTGAAAGTATTTCTCTTAGTTATTTGTTATGAAGCTATGCACCTGTTAGTTTTATCACTAATTTTGTTATTCATGCAACTCACTACTTAATGTTTGCTAGCTTGATATTTTTAAGTAAGTTATAATTTTTAAGTGTCTTTTCTTTAGTCTACATTGATCAATGCATATGTGATCAAGATATTTGTTCAATAAACTATACTTTAATAATCACTTAGAGAGTTGAGGTTAACACCAACATCGATCCATCTTAAACCTGGATCTATCAAGCACGGAGAGGGATCCAATTTCTTGATGTGTAACTTTTTTTAGTGTTAATCTTAAGAAATTTTTATCTCTTTCTTGATAGATCCGAGCCTAAGTTTTAATTTTTAATTTTATTGGCCAAAATGGATTTTTTAAATCACTTTTTATAGTTTTTTTTATTTTATGAACTGACATGTATTTTTTTAATTATTGTTTTTAGTTTTTAGTAAAGTTGTGTTACCTTATGTGACAACAACTTCCCCATACTAGGTTGTAGAGCACCTCTCTACTCTCGATGCAATAACTATTTCTTCATTGTTTGACATTATTTTTGTCCCTTTTTACTCTTTCCTTAGTGGAAAGTCATGTTGATTCCTTTACAATGATATTTTGTACAATTTGCAGTCTTTGTACTTTCTTCATTAGCTAGATCCTATAGCCTAATAAATTTACAAAGATATTTTGTTCAATTTGCATTCTTTCTAATTTCTTCATTAGCTAGAGCCTACAACTTAATAAAGATCCATATTGTTTCCAATTTTATTTTAACCATCAACATATGGACACTGGGCACATTCTATGAAAAATCACGAGTTCTCCCAATGTGTATGTTAGTCACCTCATAAATCGATGTCTTAAAATGCTTAATATATTTTCATCCTCACATCTTGTTTAATTTTTTTTGTCGAAAAAACAATTAATATCTTGGGGAAAAGACTCAAGAGTCACTTTCAATTATTGTTTGGAAGTGTTTTTACAAGGCCCTCTTATTCTCCCTACTTCTATTTCCCTTGTATATTAATGCTTTTGTTGATTTTGAAGGTTCTATCACATTCATTTATGCTCTTGTTGACCATCTCATTATACCTGCGCGTTCCCCTTAGTTTCTCTCAATTACTATTAGTATTGGCAATAATGGTGCTCAAGATGTCACTTCATTAGATGTTGATCTCATTTTTCTATTGACTAACAAACAGTTTCTGATTGAAGTATTGTTTTTGACAAGATGTTGCTTCCACTTATCATGATTTGAAAAGCATGTATTTTCTCAGTATTTGAATATTACAATAAATTTAATCTTGTTTTTAGCACTCAAGGAAGATCCCTTCAATGAAGAAGCTATGGGTGGTTGGTATCTATTCTACTAAAGCTGCTTAGGACTTGCAGCTAGCCCCAACTTCTTGAAACAATTGGCTGGTTTGCACAGGCCAGATGTCCCATGAGAGGTGACCAATGTCTCAGGGGGATTTCAACCTTGGTTGGGGAAATATGACCACCAAAGACACTGCTGACAATTTTTCATCAAATATTATGTTAATATGTGCTTGTTGTAAATTTTTTTTTTTTTTATTATCAGAGTTATTTGTTGTGAGCATATCTAAAAAAAAATTCACCCAAATTACTAAAATTTTAATGTGATTTTTAACTTGAATCAAACTTTTGAATTTTCTCAATATGCTTTCTTACAATTTTTCATTCAAAGTACCAAAATTTTCAGGTGATTTTTAACTTGAATCAAGCTTTTGAGTTTTTTCAATATGCATGTGATAACAACAAAGCTTCTTAACTTTGACAAAAATAACACAAAAAAACCCATATGTACTATGATGAGGTATCAACGCTTACCTACCATTATCAAAATCCAACAAATGGCTCAAAAGAGAATAGAAGAAAAAACCCACACTTTGGACTTTTGTTTGTTACTCCCTTTTTTTTCCCCATTTGCAGGACCTCTACGAGGATCTCACCTTATTGGTCTTGGATAGTTTCCTTACTTCAAAGGTTCGGAACTCTGCAGTTGGCATCATATGCTGGTAACACCCGTGTAGATAGCTAATTTTTTTAGGAATTGGAGTTGTGATTCTCATCTCCTATTATTCTCTCTACCATATTCTCCACTTTTTATGCCCAATGTTGTTAGAGAAAGGTTCTTAAGACCAGTAGGATATATTTGATTAGGATTCATTGCATATTGTTTAACAATTGCATACTCCTTCATGTTCTATCTGAATTTCTAGTAGCCTTATGTGCCAAACATCACATGGATTTGTTGTACTGGTTGCTGATTTTGAATCTGCATGTCCCTTTAGTTTGTAGAGTCCTCCTTCTTTAACTCCTATTTCAATTGTATCATCTATGGTATTTACTTTTGACCACATGAGGACTTTTACATCTATGAAGGAAACTCTGAATCCTCTTTTGTTTAAAGATGAAATTGACAGGAGGTTTTCCTTTAGTCCAGGGACATATAGGACATCTTTCATCTTCAGGTACTTTCTAGAGTCCGACTTATAGGATGCTTCCCCCATTCCTTTGATGGGATATTGGGAATCATCTCCAAGCATTACTTTGTGTGGTGATTTCTTTTGTACAAGACATGATAGTGAGTCTTTGTAACATGCCATGTGCCTACTAGTCAGGTGTCATTTCTTGATGAGACTGATCATGTTAGAGTAGAGATTGGTACATATTCTTCACTGGATTCTTCATCCTTATTTGCTTCCTCTTCAACTTATTGATCACTATCTTCAACAACATGAGCTTGGAATCTTTTGATCTTTTCAACTCTTTTTGATTTCATGGGATAGTTGATGGAAATGTGCCTGAACTTGTGAGAAGTGAAGCACTAATAATTTGAGAATTCTTTCTTGGGCCTTTTGAACCCTTGAGTGTTATGAGAATGATCATGACTCTTCCTTTAGTACTTTCCTTTGGCTAGAGCTATAAAGGATTGATATTCATTGTCGTTTAGCTTCACTTCTCTGGCTGAAATTATTTCTTCTTCTTGGACACACTCTTCCCATAGCTTCCTGAATTTAGTTAGTTTCCTTCTTGAATAGATTCCCTAGATAAAATATTCCCAATCTCTTGGAAGACCATTTAAGGTGGTCATCACAATTTCTTCTTCCTCTACTGTATCACCAATATCTTCTAGTTGATCCCTAATTTGAGATACTCTTGTAAAGTAAGATTGCATGGTCTCTCATTTTTAAATCCTTACACTTTTGAGGTGATTCCTCAGGGTCATTTTCCTGTTGATGTTTACTCCTTCAAATAGACTGGAAAGAGAATCAAACATTTCTTTTGGAGTTTTCGTTGATGATACTTGAGGAATCAAGTTATCCTTGATGGAGTCAGTTATGATCCTTTCAGATCAGATGATATCCTTCTTATGCTTAGAATTAGCTCCCTCCTCTTTTGGTTCTTTCACTTCCTCCTTTACAAACTTGTATAGATCATTCTCTTACAGGATGAGCATGATCCTATACTTCCATGCTCTGAAGTTTTTAGCACCTTTAATATTTTCATATAGCTTGGTGTTCTTAGTCATCTTTAACAAAATGAGAACTTCAAATGGAAGAAGGAGGAAGAGTACTTACTTGAAGAAAATAGTTCTTGGTTTACCTCCTTCTAGTTGACCTAGGGTTTGATGTAGAAGCCCTAATTTCTCAATTGGAAACCCTAATGGGGTTTAGGGGTGGAAAATATGCACCTCCCTGAGGTGAGGTGGATTATAACTTGATTTTCCTGAGATTGATGATGGAGTCTCAGAAAAACTGAAAACCTAGTTTTTCCCGACAACACTATCTGGTAAAAAAAGAAACCTCTTAGATTTCAGATCTGTCTTCACAGAAAGATGCGCTCTTCAATAGATAGTTGAGGGATCCCTCTTTTGTGGATGATGTTTTCAAGGATTTGTTTAAAATGACAAACCCTAGCTGTGTAGTGCCTCCTTTCAGGGTGGCCATGATACAATGTTAAGTTTTATTAATTTTATTAGATGATATCTTAAAACAAATGATCACTAGAAGATCAATGAAATAACAACATGCACATAAAACATAAGAACACAATAACACAAAGATTTTCCTCGGGTAAACCATAAGGGAGAAAACCCCGCAAAACTTCCTCAGTATAGATCTCGACCAGAGCAGTGTAAAATCCAAACAACTACTTCGAAATTCTTTTTGGCGCACTATTTCTTCTCTCTCTTGCAAAACTGATTGAGTGAGTGACTGTAAATGAAGGGGAGGGCCTCCCTATTTATATTCTTCTATTGAATTGACCTCTAACTTGGTGGGGCTGACTTCACTAACTGACTGGGCCGACTTGTCCAATTAGACATCACAAATAGCCTTTATTATATTGACACTTGGGTACTATTGACCTGACTTACATTCAGAGGTTTACATTGTATCCTTCAATGCCTCTAACAACACCAAACTCATCTCCAGAAGGAGGAATACAATACATCTAGAATATCTTCTGAAGTTACATTATTTTAACAAATTCATCATGCAAACTTGTTGTATGCAAGCACCAACTATGAATCAAATTTAGAAAATTAAATTTTAAATGCATAAAAATTTGACAAAGAGTATAAAAAACTAAAAGAAATGACTGTAGAGAATGAAATGAATCAAGTAAAAAAAGATATTAGTCTGAACGGAAGAGGGTTATTACTACACAAAGGTAGATTACATATACCAAATTCAACAGATATTAAATTAATTCTTATGGACGAATTACATAAAAGACCATATTCAGGACATCTTGGATATCAAAAAGGGATCACCATGACAAGGAATAATTTATTTTGGCCTAATATGAAAAAAGAAGTAGCAGAATATTTAACACAATGCATTGAATGTCAAAAGGTAATGGCTAAACACCAGCATCCAGTAGGATTATTACAGCCATTACCCATTCCATAATGGAGATGGGAAGTTATGAGCATGGATTTCATAACTAGTTAACCTAAGAATGTTAAAAACCACAACTCAATCATGATCGTATTCGATAAACCAAGTAAGGAAGCTCACTTTATTCCTATAAAGTCTACTTATCAGGATGTTGACATTGTGGGTATATTTATGAAACAAATTTTCAGGTTGCACGGTGTACCTAAGATAGTAATCTCAAGCAGAGATTCAAAATTTACAAGAAATTTTTGGAAATATTTATTTAAAGGATTAGGCACACAATTAAGTTTTAGCACCGCATATCATCCATAGACCGACGAACAAACTGAACGAGTAAAATAGGTCTTAGAAAACATGCTTAGAATGTACGTAATGGATAAACCAAGTAAGTGGGAAGATTACTTGCATTTAGTAGAATTTGGGTTAAGTCCATTTGATATTTTGTATGGCCAAAGTGTACTACTCCAATATCTTGGAGAATTCTTATCGACAGATAAATGATAAGACATGATTTATTAAAAGATATGGAACTAACAGTGACATAGGTGCATCATAATTTGAAGGTTGCCCAAGATAGGAAAAAGAGTTATCCCAACTAAAAAAGAACTCCACCAGAGCTTCAAGTAGGAGAACATGTTTATGTAAAGGTAAAACCCAAGAAAAGCTCCCTAAGTTAGGAAAAACTCAAAATTGACGCCCATATATTGTAGACCATTTGAAATTTTGGTAAAAGTTAGACTGGTGGCATATCAATTAAAATTACCGCCTACAATATAAGTACATAATGTTTTTCATATTTCTATTTTAAAGAAACGCGTTCATGATGTTACTCATGTCATTGAATGCAATGTTATATAAGTGGAACCCAAATGAGAATTTCAAGTGGAACTAGAGCGTATTCTCGTCAGGAGAGAAATTTTACTCTGAAACCATACCATCGAACAAGTCCAGGTGCAATGCAAGCACCTTAGTTTAAAGGAGTCCACTTGAGAATTTAAAAGTAATATACAGAAGGCATATCCAGTTCTATTTCAAGATGAAATAATGGAAGAATAAGAGACGAAGAAATAATAACACCCAGAATTGTGTTATCCTTTAAATGGAGGTATATATAATACACCAAATTATTGTTAATTATTACTATTACTTGGAATATTTATTTTTTTAAAATATTTTGACAATAAAGTAAAAATCAATGTAATTGATTATTAGTATTTAATAATGAAAATGCTTAGAGGAAACAGAACTGTGATAGCTGTTGAAAAAGTGTTTGATGAACCACAAGGGGAAATAAGAATTGGGAAAAGCTATTAAGTGAGAAATCAAGTGATGTAGGAGGCATCTTCCCCAAAATCAGGTCAAGACTCCTTGTGGAGTGCTAAATGGAAGGAGGCTCATACATGACCAAGTCCTAGGAAAAATACTATAAAATAGTATGCCCATCGAATAAGTAGGAGGTTGGAAATTGATGGGGAAATGATGTGTTGATGCAAAGAGATGGCGCATTGATTGGATTTTGTATTGTTGGTTCAACAAATAGGCTCAGGGGCTCTGGGGCACGTAATACTTGGCTTCTCTAGGAGTTGGTTGGGAGAAACGACAACTTCAGTTCTGTTTACCCGATAGTGGTGGAAGGCTCCTTACTAAATTTATTAACTATTTAGTATGGATAATTATATTATGAGCATAGATTTGAATTCTAAATGCATTTGAAACTCAGAATTATACTTTGCATTTAATCCTAATCTTTTCATATATTTCAATAATATGTTCTTATTATAACCTATTAGTTGTTAATTACTCATGTACAAAATGTAGAAAAATCGTAGATCTCTTATTTATTTTCCTATGTTATGCTACATTTCTACAAATCAAACTCTTTAAATGTATACTCTCAGATTTAGCAGTAAGTGTCGAGCGACTCTTCAGTGAGATTTTTTCTATATTCTAAATACATCTAGATAACTTTACCAACACACACACACACACACACACATCTAATTAATAAAATAGATCTAGAAGAAAGTATAAACCAATTATTTTTCTCTAGGAAACGAAGCCATGTACATAGAGTCTATCTTTGCTTAAAATCGATACACATATATTTTATTAATCCTAGTCTCTGTTTGGGATTCCAGACCCACATTAAGACAGACCTAAATATATTAATAAATAAAAAAAATTGAACATGATCAATCAAACTACTACCAAGTATTCAATTAACAAGTTAATAATCAAATGTCGAGCTCTCAGATTTGAGTTCCAAACCCAACGATAATCAAATCTAGCTAAAACAATGAGAAATTTTATTTACCAAATAAATATCATAGATGACAATAAAAAAACAACAAGATCTACAATCGAAAAATCACAACAACAAGTTTTAAGAATATGATCAAATACAAGTTTATAGACTCTGTTTTCGGGCATCCATACCCAGAAATAGATAGATCTAGATTAAGACTTAAATTAAACAAAACCGAGCATTGATTTTCAGATAAAAGCAACATTCATTTCCTTAGATATTCAAGCTTCCAAAAAATAATAACAACCAAATCGAATTAAGATCCAAATCGAATTAAGATCCAGGAAACATAATTGTAGGGTCAAGTTCATTTTCCCCAAAATTAAAGTTACAAATCAAATCTTAAACATTAAACAAATTATAAAACGGTGAATCTATATTGGTAGTGAAACCAATATATTCAAATCTCATATCAAACTACTGTAAAAACAAACGCATTCCGAATGTGAGACGCTGTGAATCCCTCCTAAGTAGCCAATGCATCTAAGTATAGACCCAACAAGGGTTATGTCATGAAAACAGAAGATATCTTAGAATTTCTGTAAGCGGTTGTAAATCCCTATCTTTACATAGAACCATGAACCAAAGCAACTAGGAACCCAGGTTAACCACAAACCCAAACAAAGTCTTACCTTGTGAATGGTGGATGATCTGAGTGTATAGTCCATAAGCCACACCACACCAAGTGTTCACATGCACATGGACCCTATTGGCGTTAGTATAACTATGATAACCAAATTTATTATATATTCTTCCTAATTAACAAAGAGCATGGCAAATCCCTCACCTCTGGACAAAGAAGAAGGAAGCTTGAGAAGAGTTGACTTTGTCGCCGCTCTCACCAGGCCCATGCTTTGACAACCTACATTAACACATAATTATTGTTAAAAATGTACAAACTGTAACCTGTTTAAAAGATAAAGAAAACACAAATATAAAAATTATCTTGCATTTCGAGTTTGGGTTGGAGGGTGAGGCAAGCTTATCTAAAGCTTTCACGTATACCCTGACTTCACCTATCAACAAAATGACAACGTTAGAATTAAACCCCAACTAGTAATGAATGTAAATTATTAAATTGTGCAATAAGATATGAACTTACCTTGTTAAGATGCATAGAATGTTTATTATTTTTATTTTACTTTTACATCTGAGAAGGTTCACGCTATCGGTTGAAGACAACTTGAGCTGTAGCATATAGGAAAAGCTGATAAACCCAAATCATCCAAGCTTGGATATACCCAAATCTTACTACAACGATTTTTCATGTCTATTTAGGTTTCAATCTTGTTACTAGTAGCCATAAGCATATATGATCAATGAGTCTAAGCTCAGGCTGATAGTATTAATTTGTAAGTATCTCTTAGGTATTAATTTGTAAGTATCTCGTAGCTATTTCTCTTGCAATATTTTTAGTTGCATTATCCATTTGTTTGGAATTTTTACTGGTTAACATGATTGCATCTCCATCTACGGGTTGCTCCTAGTCGATGGTTTCATTAATATGTGAAAATGTTTGAACTGGGTTTGCAGGATTTGCTTTCATTTTCATCAAAGTGATAAGTGATCCATGGCGTGCAAGATGAGGTTTTCTATTGCTTTAGTTGTTTTGCTAGCAAGTTTATGTAGATTTCCAGAGTTCATGATATTGTAGTGTTAATTTCTACATATAATTGCGTAACAGTTTTTGATATTGTAGTGTTAATTTGTGGATATAATTGTGTAAGAGTATTTCATATTGTAGTGAATTAATTTTTGGATACAATCGTGCAAGTGTTTTTCATATTGTAGTGTTTATTTCTGGATATAATTCTGTATGATTTTTTTTAGTACCGCCTCCAAAACTCCAAAAATTAACAAGTCCAAAATTACGTCTTGATCTATTCATTTTTTCTTATATCTTTATGTATAACTAAAATTTATTGTGGCATGTGGATGTCAGTATCTCACACTGGCCAGTAAAGAAGTGCGGGTGAAGTCTTCTGCATCTCTGACAATGCGTTACTAGCATCTCAGGTTCCCAACAACGCCCATTCCCGACACTCTGCGGGAACTCATCTCCCCTTTGTCATCCTAGAAGACATCGGAGCTGTTGGACGCGATGAGAGAGGGAAAGAAAGTTTCTCTGGGAGAACCTGCTCCTACACCTAAACCTAGCGGCAAAGGAGGACGGCCAGAAGATGCCAAAGAGCCAAAAATACTGGTAAGAAAAATAATATTAGCTTACCTTGTCACCACAGACGACGGCATCGCAGCTGACTCTTCCATGTCGGCGATGTTTTTCCTTGCGGAGGACTTCCACACTGTAACAAAAATGACCCTGTACAGTGGAGTGTTCAAGAAATCAAGTCCGGACAGTAGAATCTTCTTCCTTCCGTGCCGTTTGGCTGAATCTATTCCATTCTCTTCTGATAAACTCTCCGTAGCTTTGGAGAAGCTCGATATATCCCAAGGATCCCACATGGCTCTTGCCATGAAGCAAGCTTTACAACTGTGTGAGAGTCTTGTAAATAGTCATGTTGAGAGAAAATACTGCGCGACATCGTTGGAATCCATGATTGATTACGCCACAGCTACTTTGGGAACCAGTCGTGTGATTGTGTTGGAGACGAATGTACCAAAGATCGAGTCTCATAATTATACCATTACTGGGATTCCTTCCCCAAGCAATTCCAGTTCCAGGTCCGTGCTTTGTCACACTCTGATATATGCATACGCTGTGTACTTTTGCCATGAAACAATAGTGAAAGAATACATAATGAGCTGGAAACTGGAAGATTGAAGCATCATAGTAAAAGGATAAAGATTGGTTGTAAACTGAAGAAAAGGAAAGGAAAAATAATCTGGTTCATGCCATCCAAAGAATAAGAATAAGAATGATAAATTGTCCCATCAAATCTATTACCGTCAAATCATTCTAATAAGTATCGTTAAAAAATGGTCTGGTCTAAGAACATCCAGTCTAGTGGTCCTCTGACCCGTCTAATCAAATCTAGTCTAATAAAGAACAAATCATCTTGTAACATGCGTAAAATTTAAATAACTTACACATCTTAAAGAAAAGTGCAGTTGCAAAAAACATGTTTAATTTCAGTATTTAATCTTTGATCCATAGGGAAAGTCAAGTAGGTCTTAAACACCAAAAAATAAAATAAAAGCAGGAGATAGTCTCTCCATTCCCAACTATCACATTGTTTTCACAAGAATGATCGCATACAAACCAACAATTATATAAACGAACCACTAAGCCCCTTTTGACCGTCAGGTAGAGAAAGACTCAGTAACTAATACAATATAAAAATGATGACAGCCTGTAATTATAAAAGAAACTTGGAACAAATCAAGCTTCGAGAGTGTAATCATTAGTCCATTAGTGGAAAATAAAAATGGATAACTAGCACAAGGAAGCTATGAAGGAGTATGATGGAAGCAATGTTATGGTAACATATTTGTATAAGTAAATGACCGAGTTCACAAAAAAGCAAGACCGTGATCAATTTCACAGCCCTCACAACCTTCTCCTTCTCTTAGATATATTATGTTATTTTCACTTTGCACTCTGCAGTTCATAAAGAAATTTGATTTAGAGATAATACTCTGGTAAAATTAGCCAAGGCACATTGAATCTCTCACCGCAATTGTCTAGAAATATTATTTGTAGGTTAACTGTTGTTATTGTATGTATCTCGATTCTCAACCATGTACTATCAAATCTGAGTATAGAGTTTAAATATATATAAATTACATAAAATATACAGAAATTCACATTATATTTTAAGAAAATCAATATATTTTTAAACAAATCAATAGATTTTTAAACAAATATTTAAATCTAAACTAAAAATATTCTACAAGCACTACCTTTGAATCTTGATAATGCTTTCCAATACTGTGTCCAGAGTCCAAACTCCACTATCGAATCTTCAAATCCAAGGGATTCTACCTCTAGCTCCATCCTTCCAAGTTCCACTTTCAAGTTCCAACTTTCAAATCATTTATTTGAGCATTGAGCACTGGAATTTGTACTATGTAGATGCTAATTACAATAATAATAAAAAATAAAAATAAAATAGAAAAAACATTGTTAAATGACTTTTTCTTGCTTCCACAAAAAATAAAAAATAAAACCTACACGCTAGAAAAGCATGAATGATGGAAACAATACCAACTTAATATTTTTTTAAGCTAAAGTATGGTTGGAATTTGGAAAGTATAATTTTATATAATAATAAGATAAAATTATTTATATTACTAATTTACTTGTAATAATTTATAATGAAGTTTTAGTAATTTTGTTGCCCTTCAAAACTAGCAATAATATAATGACGTTTTGAAAATTTAAAGTCCAACACTCAGGAGGGGAGTGAACTATGAGCGAGTGTGGTTGGTTGAATTGTTGTGGAGTGGCCAGTTGGGAGAATTGTTGTGCAATAGCTTCTTGGGAGAAACCACGTGGAGTGGAAAACTAGCGGGTCTATGTATTGTTGTGGAGTGTTTTTCAACATCTCACATCTCCATTGATGCCATCCTTTAAGAGCAAGATCACATGTATTTTTAGATGGTTGTCATGGATTTATTTTAGTAAACAACATATTTTGGAATTTTGGGAAATTTGCCTTGTGAATTTGTTGATTGGGGATTAGTATTTGAATTCTTCCCTTGTAAATTGGTTGTTTGGTAAATTTCTTGGTTGCAATGAATGGATGAATATGTTTATGGATATTCATTAAATATATGCTTAAATATGGTTAAAATAAATCTTTGTTGGAATAAAAATATATTTTGGGGTTTATTTGTGCGAAGGATTAGTATTTGTTACTAAGTGAAATTATAGTTCACCCTTGATCATATTTGTGTGAAGGAGGCTCTATTTTTTTTTTTTAAATTTTCCACATGGCTATAAATATGGGCATAATTCTAGAAATGAAAGAATTACAATGAACGTGTTCACAAAAAAGAGCTATGTTTAATGACCAAGAAGCAATATGATTTAGTTAATGAAAGGTTTACTTGAAGTTAAGGTCAATTAGATTTATGTAGTATATGGTACATTAGATTATGTAGGGTATATCAAGTGTGGGAGTTAGTTAGGTTAGGCCAAGTTGGTTAGGAAGTATTGGTTTTAAGTTATGTGGATTGTTAGGTTAGTGGTTGAGGATATGTTATGTTGTGTAATAATTTAGTAGGTTAGGCATGGGTTAGGGTATTAGCACGCTAGGTAGATTAGTGGGGTGCATTAGTGGTTAGGTAGATGGGGAAGGTTATGTAAATTAGGTGGGTTAGTGCAGTAGTTAGTGTGGTAAAGCGTAGTGACTTCAATGTATTTTCCCTCTTGCCCATATTTTTTATGTTTATAAGGACAATTGTTGGTTTACCTTCTGATTCATTTGTTGCAAGATGCATATTATATTTCATTACTAAATATAAATGTACATCAAGAATGATTCATCAAGTGCAAAAACCAAATCCTTCAAGAATTGTTTTCATTGCAAAAACTAATGCTCATAGCTGGTCGTAAAGCTTGTACATCAAGAATGAATCATCAAGTGCAAAAAACCAAGTCCTTGAACAATTGTTTTCAATGCAAAAAACTAATGCTCATAGCTGGTAGTAAAGCTAGTGGCAATGTCGAGGACATCACCACCATGTGGCTCTTGTTTATAGAAATATTGCCTCTTTCCTTAAAGAATTTCTTTATCATTCATAAAGCTCTAACTATGTGTATCATTGAAGTGTCATGAATAGATATTTATATTATTTAGAGAAAAAATAGAAATTGATGTGATTAATATATTTCTATTATTTAAAAAAAAATGTACATTGCATATTTAAAAAAAATGTGTGTATGTTTATAGAAAAGTTGTATAATATTTTGCTATACATAATAGAAAAAAGTTGAATGATCCACCTTAGCTATATTTTTATGGTGATTAATATTCAGCATGTTTCAGCCTATTGTAAAGTTGTTTGGGATTGTTGAATTTCACATGAGATCTCAGTGTACTTGAAATCCAAAGGGCAGCCCCAGCTCTATGGAAACATTAGATTGATAGGCTGTTTGAACCTAGATAATTTTTGCATAATTTTTACTAATAAAAAGAGTGATATACAAGGTTTACTTGTTGATATATACTACCAATGGCATAATATTTCTTATTTATGTCGTAAGGCGTTTAACAAGTGGGAGTCGACTCCCCCAATTAATGTGTTTATTTCCCTAGCCGTAGGATGATTTCGTCCAACGATTGGGGTAATCTGCATCGTTGATATTCATCTCCTTCCTGGAATTTTTGTCAACCTCCCTTAAATTCATCTTAAATGCACACCAATGTTGCTTGGCATTTCTTTCAACCTCCCTTAAATTCAAATCAATCAATCCCTGCCTTGGGGACACTCTTAGGCGGTGATGCCTACCTCTATTAGAACCACATGCCTCCATCAGAATTCAGAACTAAGGAAAACTCTGCTGATGCCTACCTCTATCAGAACTCAGGAACTCTACGGAGGCAGAACTCAAGAACTCTCCCTACCCTGCCAAACTCAAGAACTCGCCTCTAGGACGAGCTGGTAACTCCATGCTTCCAGGTCTTGAATCTCTCTGTATCTTTCTTTTGCCCTTTAACATTTAGTTTAGTTTTCCCGCTTGAATGAATTTACGTTTGCTCGCATGAATTTTACGTTTTGTTGATTCAATATTTGAAACTTCAAAGCTTATGAATATCCCATACTGTTTAGCATGCAGTGAATTTCTTTAACAAATATACTTCAAACCTGTAAATTTGCTAAAAATACAGAGATGTAAATTTGTTAAAAATACATAAATGTAAATAGTTAAATGTAAAATTCAGATGGAGAGAGATGGAGAGGGTATCATTTTATCCGTAAGTGCTCCAATACCTTCCTGGCCATCAAATTATTTCATACCAAGAAGCTTCTCAATTGAATCCTCACTTGATTCAAAGCATCCTGTGAACAAATTTGGAATGTCGTAAAATGATTCACCTGCTGTTAACTTCCACCCAGCATTCCCTGGATTCACACACTCACAAATAAAAATTAATCAATATAATCCACATACTTAAAAAATTAATTTTCTGGGGCCCTAATTTGTGTGAGTCCATAATGGTGAGGCTTCTCTGGCCTCTCTTCGTCTTCGTTAGTTGATTGCAAAATAGCAACATTCTAGTAGGACCAAACAGTAGTTGCGTTGGTCTCAACATGTAGAAATTGAATGTAATAAGCATATGTGAATGGGATTACTGTGCTGTGCTACAATATGAGAGAATGGGATTACTGTGTTGTGCTCTCTGTTTTGAAATCTTCTGTGCCATTTATAGTTTATCGGTGGAAATTTAATAAATTTAATTTAATTACCACTATTTGTGGTATTCCCAGCAGGATCACACCTCCAACATTTCCAGTAAAGACTATTAACATTCAAGACCAGAATATCTGTAAGTTGTAGTTATTCACAGTTTTCGACCGTTTTCATTATTTACTTCCATCTCTAGCTTGGAGGTTGTTTTTCAACGATACAAATTCGGAATAGTTCTGCTACAAGATCACCAGATGCCCTACTCAGTGGCAAAAATTCGCTAAAATTTGTAAATTGAAGCATTATATAGTCACGATTCCACTCAATAACGCGCTTTAATTTCCTAAAAACAAAGCTATACACTAGAAAACCCCATAAAGCTTTGCAGAATTACTGAATCTTTACAGTTTTTAGCTATATTTAGCGCTTTTCCTTCTTTCCCAACCCTCTTTTCCATATTAAAGCTCAAAACCAACAGATTCCTAACCTTATTCAAACCGCACAGCATTATCACCATTTCTACTGTTCTTTGAAACAAAAAACAAGTATACTACATCTCCACATTTATAAACAATCTACTGTAAATAAAACTGCCAGATCTCACAAATAACACATTTCTTTACCGTTTACAGCGATCTTGAACCGATTTTCGAGCTTCTTCAATTAAATTCGACGTTCCAACGAACAAATTTATCATTCTTAGCCATCTCTATGCTGAATTATCATTAGATCAACCGTCGGCAGCTACAAATTCTACGTGTTTCGGACGAAGCTTGCAAGAATTCGAAAAGGTCACTTCAATGCTCAAATATTTTGAGATTAAAGCTTGTACCTGGCCATTATTAAAGCTTTTAATGTCAAATTAAAGCCTTGAACTTCCATTTTACTGTAGGTCGAATCAAAATAGACCTATACTGTACGAATTCGAACTGTGTTGTGCTGTGCTTCGATAGATCTCTATGTTGTGATGTGCTTCGATAGATCCCTCGTCAATTCTCTGTAAATCCCTCCTATTGTGTTCTCTATGAGAGTGTATCGTATTGTATTAGTCCGTGAAATCAAAGACCACATGGTGTGCATGCAGCCCAGGCTCACGTGGGCTCCCTTGGGTAGCTGGTTCCAGAGAAGTTTGCTATTATGAAGCTTCATAATGACATAGGCCGTGAAGAACCTCATCAAATCAATATTTTATTACGTGAATGAGTGTTACATATAAAGGAGATCAAAGTCGTTATCTACAGTTAGATAACGAGATTATTAACTAGATTTTACTAACTAATAACTAAAATATTATTTACAATGTAATCCCGAAAGATTATTCAACATTCCCCCCTTAATCCAAAGGGACATCTGACATGCCAAGCTGCATTCTAAAATTTTCAAACTTTTCACGGCCCAATGCTTTAGTAAAGAGATCTGCAATTTTCTCTGAAGTAGGACAATGTGTCAGATGAATGGTTTTGGCCTCAACATGATGTCGAATCAAGTGATATTTGGTGTTGATATGTTTGGTTCTATCATGGAATTTTGGATTCTTGGCCAATTGAATTGCAATTGTTGTCAACAAAGAGAGGCGTTGAAGTCATTTGTTTCTCCTGAAAGTCTTCAAGTATTTTACGAAGCCAAATGATTTATTTTGTAGCTTGAGCTGCTGCAACATATTCGGCTTCAGTTGTAGAATCAGCAGGAACAGATTGCTTTCGTGATATGCATGTGATAGGTGCTGATCCAATGTTCATCAAATAACCTAAAGTAGAGACCCCATGCTCTTTATCTCCATCAAAATCAGAATCTGAATAACCAGTGAGATGAATGTTTGAAACTTTAGAATATTTGATGCCATAAGATTGAGTTCCTTTTAAATATTTGAGCACTCGCTTTGCTGCATTCCAATGACCTTCACATGGATGATGCATAAACCTGGAAAGTATTCCTACAGCAAAATTTATGTCAGGACGAGTAGTAGTAAGATAAATTAAACTTCCAACAAGCTGCCTATACTTTGTTGGATCTTCAAATGTGCTACCTTCATTTGAGGTAAGTTTTAGATTCTTCTCCATTAGTGTTGAAACAGGATTACAATCCTGCATACCAAATTTGTTTAATAACTCTCCAACATATTTTTTTCTGAGAAATGAAAATGTGCTTTGGTTTTTGATCCACTTCAATTCCTAAATAATAATGTAATAATCCCAAATCTGTCATATCAAAATCCTTTTTCAACTCTCTTTTGATAGATACTATATAATCGTCATTATTTCCTGTGATAAGCAAATCATCCACATAGACAACTAGATATACAACTGATCTTCCAACTTTCTTGACAAATAAAGTTGCATCATCTAGATTGAAGTGCTTATAATTCAATTTGAGAAGATGCTCAATTAACTTTTCATACCAAGCTCGGGGGGCTTGCTTTAAACCATATAAAGATTTGACTAATTTGCATACCTTCTGTTCTTGGCCTTTGATAGCAAAGCCTTCAGGCTGATCCATATACCCATCTTCTTTTAAGTCTCCATTCAAAAATGCGGTTTTAACATCCAAGTGATGTATCTTCCATCCTTTTTGTGCTGCTAATGAAAACAAAGTTCGAATGGTGCCCCATTTAGCTGTAGGACCAAATGTTTCTGTGTAATCAACACCTTCTTTCTGTGCATACCATTTTGCTACAAGTATCGCTTTGTGTTTTTCAAGTGAACCATCTGCTTTATACTTATTTTTATATATCCACTTGCATCCAATCGCTTTAGTTCCAATTGGAGGGTTCACCAACCTCTAAGTTCCATTTTTTATGAGAGCATCATACTCTCTTTGCATGGCACTTTTCCATACATCACTATTTACTGCTTCTTGAAAAGATGCAGGTTCATCAAATGCATGAAAGTTTAATTCACAATCTAATGTTACAAAATCATCATACCTTTTAGGAAATGTCTTAGTCTGCATTGATCTACGAACTTCTTCTTGTTGTGGTGTTTTCTCTGTTTCTTCTTTAAGAGCAGGTTCTACATTATCCATGATACTTAGTTTATCCATTCCATTAACAATATCATCAACTGTCTCATCTTCTGTTTCATCAACTTGTACATTAGAAGGAAATTCCAAAACTTGACCTTGACTTAGAACAGGAATCCCCCCTTCAAGGTTTGGAAGTTCATTATCCATTTCATGATAGATTTGTTTAGAATGAAATCTATCAAGCTGAGCAAGTTGTTTATCAATTGTGAGTGCATCTTTCTCAAACTCAAGAAATATAACATCTCTAGAAACAATAAACTTCCTGTTATCTTCATCATACAACCTATAAGCTTTAGAAGTATTAGAATATCCCAAAAAAATACACTTCCGACTTCTTGCTCCCAATTTATGTCTTTGTTGCTCAGGAATCAAAGCATAACATGTGGAACCAAAAATTCTAAAATGCTTGACAGCTGGAAGATGATCATGCCACATTTCATAAGGTGTTTTGTTTTGTAGTGCAGTAGAAGGACATCTATTCTTAATGTAGACAGTACAAAGAAATGCCTCTCCCCAAAACATTAACTTGACATTTTTAAAAAACATCATTGATCTTACCATATTTAAGAGTGTCTGATTCATATGTTCTGCCACACCATTTTGCTGTGGATTATATGGAATAGTTGTTTGATTTTTAATACCATTCTCCTGCAAATATTTTTCAAACTCTTGAGATGTATATTCACCACCATTATCAGTTCGAAGGGTTCCAATAGTAAGTTGGGCTTCATTTTTAATCCATAAGTGAAAATTTCTCAATGTATCAAAAGCTTGAGATTTTGCTTTTAATAAATAAACCCAAGACATCCTCGTAAATTCATCAATGAAAGTCATGATATATTTGTTACCATTTGCTGATGGAATGGGCATGGGCCCACATAAATCTGAGTGAACAAGACCAAGCTTTCTTAAAGCTCGAAACATAGAATCATTAAAAGGTTGTTCACTGTGCTTACCTAAGATACAAGCATCACATGGGGAAAGTTGTCTTGGAATAGTAGGAATCCATTGAACTCCTTTTTTTTTCATAATCCTGAGACTATCATAACTAATATGACCAAATATTGCATGCCACAATAAGCTAGAAGATAAATTACTATTATGCTGAACCAAATTTGCAGAATTCTATGAATTGGATGATGTACCATTCAACTTTAAAAGTTTGTTATCTTCCACTCCATTCATTACAACCTCATTATCATAAGCTCTTCTCTCTGTACCGTCCTCTTTGTCCTCTACCTCGACCTCTGCTTCTATTTTCATCCTTTGCAAATTCTTCTTTTGATTTGTGTCCTTTCTGTCCAAGACACAAAGTTTCTTCATTGGGTTTAGACTCTTTCTTCCCAAATGCTTTCTCTCTTTATGCAATTTTCTCAACAAGTGTTTCAAAGGTCATAGCTTTCATTTGGCCACTAGCTTGAAGTGATTCTAAATAATGAGTATATGTAGGATAAAGAGCTTTAATAAATGCAGTAAGTTGAATGTCAACTTTTACACCAGTTGCATCAATATCATGAAAAATGGCTCTAATTTCAGAAGCAAGTTTCATTGGATCATTATCTTTTAACTCTAAGTTAAATAACTTCATTAACAATTGTATGATTTCAAGCTCAGAATGTGAATCATACAGATCTTTTAGTTTCTTTAATGCTTCCCAAGCACTTTTGCTAGAAACTAAATGCCTACTTACTTCTTCACTTATAGAGGCAATAATCAAGGTATAAGCCTTTTTGTCCTTGCTTTTCCATAATGCTAACTCTTTAGCATTAGTAGGTGCCACTGGTGCACTTTTATCCACTTCATTTATTGCTTCTTCATCTTTCTTATCTTCTAAATTCTCATTTTCACAAATTACATCCCACATATCATTAAAAATAAGGGTATTTTTAACTTTACGAAACCATAATTTTCTTTTCCAGATAAAATAACTCCAACAATTGAAATTAAAGAATTCATTGAAATTTACTGTGTAGTAAATTTTTGTGTACAAAATACAATCTGATATATTCTTTTCCTTTTAGCCAATGTTCTTTAAAATCTTTTTATCTTCTAAAAAGATTTCCCAAAAGGTTTAATATTTCAATTTAAAAAACCTTGCACTCAAATATAAATGGCAATATAAAACTTTTATTTTCTGGAAAGAACTCCCGAGTGATTTGATAATTAATTTAAAGAAACCATTGCAAGAAAATATAAATGGCAGCTCTCTTCCTTTTTCTTTTCCCCTTTTTAAAAAAAAAAGAAAATAATTCTTCAAAAGAATTACCGGAACAATTTACATGCAGTCTCCTCTTAACGTGCAATCTTTGTCTTTCTTCCACAATCTTTACTAAGCAGCTCTCCTTTCTTCCTTTCTTGGTGATAGCTTCTTTGCTGGCTCCTCCTTCATGGGCTCATTCTTTCTCACCAAGTCTTTCTCACTAATGCTCCGCTTCCTTTGCTCTGATACCATTGACACAGGCCGTGAAGAACCTCAACAAATCAATATTTTATTACGTGAATGAGTGTTACATATAAAGGAGATCAAAACCGTTATCTACAATTAGATAACAAGATTATTAACTAGATTTTACTAACTAATAACTGAAATATTATTTACAATGTAATCCCGAAGGATTATTCAACACATAAGTGATAGATTTTTTATAATAAGAAAAATGTTTGTCATATTATAGGTGTCTGGGTATCGGTTTTTTAATTCTAAAAAGTTTTAATAAATTATAATTCCAACTTTTTTACATCAAATTCCAAATCTGTGATGCAAGATTAAACCATCTAAAGAAAAAATCTGTATTATATGCATTGGGATTGAAGGAGATTCCCCGTGGTGAGAAATATGTTTGTCGGATTGTAGGTGTTTGGTATCAGTGTTTGATACTTGGTGGCCAAAGTTTATGGTTAATTTCTTATATATTTTATTTTGCCATGCTTTAGGTCAAGGTATGTGGAGATTTTCTATACTTATTTCAATGCTTCGATGGGAAGTCGATTTCGGGATTATTGTGCCGCAAGCTGTTGTGGATATCATTTTTGGATTATCTGATGCTTCGGCTTCGGTGCCATTTCTTTCTTTCCTCTTGGGAAAATCCAATTTTCCAGCTTCCTGTGTTGTTGTTGTTTATGCCTTGCACCACAAATACTCACAGATCCTTAGTGTGAGAGGCTATGATCACCAGGGTGGAATTTTTATGACAATTCATCATACATGAAACGACTTTATCCAATGAACATCAAAATTTTGTTGAGAAGCATTTAGACTCTCACAGATTGATGCTTTTTGGCTTCTTGCCTTAGTCTATGTTATTATTCTCCCGGTCCATATTAACGGTTCTTTTTTAAGCTCCTCTTAAGGGCATGGAGGCAAAAAACCTTTGAAGATTATCTTCATCACAGTCTTCACATCTATGTGCAACCTCAAGGTATAAGAGCTTTATACGATCACCAGAATGAAAAATCATGAATAGTCTTCACTTTTGATCACCCTTGGTAAAAGAAATCCCATATTCAACATACTTCATTAAAAAGAATAATCTAGTTTCACCTTTCATTCATCTGAATTTTGAATACTTTTTCTGTGATGGTGCACGTTATGAGTTCGATGCAGATCACAAAGTGCCTCTGAAAACCCTAATCATATATTCATGCGAGCTAAAGAATATATTTTCCTTGCTTGTATGCGTATATATTTATGATCTTGCTGATAAAACGTATCTCCCATGCTAACAGTCAGCTGCAGGATCCAAGTATGTTATCTTCAATCATGTTCTTGATGTTTGTCGTATCCTTCTGAGATTATTGGGATGAAAGATATATGATGAGTAAATTCCCCAAGCATATGATACCCACGAAGAGAATCAATGGATGACCCAGTAACAAGGTTGTCTGGGAAGGAAAGGAGTAACGCAACCAACAGCTCCAGTTTGATTGATGCTAAACTTGAAGAGCATCAAATCAGTGGATCAAAAATATGGGATATGAGGTCGCCGAGGAGGGAGGTCGGGAGGAGGGAGACGGGTAGCTTCAGGGCTGCGGAGGGAGGGGAGAATGGGAGGGCTATGGAGGGAGGGGAGGGTTGCATAGGCAAAATGGAGCTGGAGGATTGCCCATGAGAGAGGAGGGAAGGTGCACCTGGAGGTCACTTGAGAGTGGAGAGAAGGCATCATTAATTCTCCACAAATGTTACAACATCTCTCATACTCCACAAACGTTACAACATCTTCACAAATGTTACAATATCTTTGTTATATTCGGCAATATTATTTTTAGCTGACATAATATCGACAACGTTATAAGCAGGGCTGCAGAGGGAGGGGAGAAGGGGAGGGTTGCGGAGGGAGGGGAGAAGGGGAGTTCACAGATGAGGGGAGGGTTGTGCAGGCAGAGTGGAGCTGGAGGATAGAGAAGGAAATATTAATTCTCCACAAATGTAACAACATCTCTCATACTCCACAAATGTTACAACATCTCCACAAATGTTACAACATCTCCCTCTTGGCAATATTTTTTTTGCCGACATAATATCGACAATGTTACAAGATCTTCACAAACGTTACAACATCTCCCTCATACTTGATGATATTGGTTGCATCTAAAAAGTTAGTGGCGATATTGTAGAGACGAACTGTGGGAGGGAGCAGAAAGCCATGGTTGCTACGAAGTTTGATTTATAGCTGATTATAATCGATGGTTAATGATGCGGGTTTGCTGGTATATAATCTCGATTGGCAAATTGTTAATAGTAAGCACCGGTCCCCAACTAATCTTAATGGTTAATTTTGCGTCGATTGTCTGATTTGTTGTGTGATTCTGATGATGCAGAATCGAGGAAGCTGATCTGAGTTTAGTTCATTTCTAAATACCCATATAGTTTGCGTTCTCATGTCAGCAAGGCCGACTGCTGGTGCTGCTGATTGGCAGATATACATAGCAGATGGGGTTGTTGTAGAATTGTTGTAGTGGACAATAAAGCATGTCTTTATCACGCTTGAGCTGACTTATTTCTTTTTAGGGTTCCTGGGAGTTTCCTGAGGCATATATCAGTTAAGGACATTTTGTTAGTTGCTAAGCTTCATAGGATTTTGATGGAAGAGAGTCTTCTATTGGTTCCCATGGATTCCAAGAATTTAACAGTTCAATGCATTCCAGTAATCATTCAAGATTGAGAGAACATTGGATTGCTTAGGTTTTTTAGTTTACATCGAGAACCACCTTCGCAATTCACAAAAGCCAGCCGAATAGACCAATGAATCTTCATCTGCAAGGGGATATTGGCTGAAAGATCCAACAAATATAAATAAGAGGTGATGCAGCCGTATGAAACTTAGCTTACAACACAGTGTTCTTTTATTGGACCCCTAGGTACAATTGCTAGTTATTGAAAAATGGCATAATATATTTCTAACACTTATAGAAAGAGACAAATTGATGTCATTGATATATTTGTGCTTGAAGATCAGTCTGACAAGTTGGCGTGGAGCATATTGGAAAAAAGAGCTGAATGACAAACGTCAGTGAACTTGGATATGCTTTTTACTATTGCAATGTGCCATACGTAGATGCAGACGCAGACGCAGACGTGATATGAGAAGGTTCACGGTATCAGTGGAAGACAAGTTGAGTTGTAGCATATAGGAAAATAAGGAAAATAAAAGTTGATTGACATATGTGGGTCCTATACCTGCCTAATTATCAAGCTTGGAGATACACAAACCTTGCTACAGCGATTTTACATGTTTATTTAGGTTTCAGTCTTATTACTGGTAGCCATAAGCATATGTGATCAATGATACTATTTGGAAGTATCTCCTGGCTATTTTTCGTTGCGTTATCCATTTGATTGGAATTATTAGAGCTTACCCATCTCTATATTAATATGTGAAAATGTTTGAACTGGGTTTGTAGGATTTGCTTTCATTTTCATCATAGTGATTGGTGATGCATGGCATGCAAGATGAGGTTTTCTACTGCCTTCGTTGTTTTGCTAGTAAGTTTATGCATATTTCCGTAGTTCATGATATTGTAGTGTTAATTTCGGCATATAATAGTTTCAGTGTTAATTATTTTAATTATTTTGGATATAATTGTGTAAGAGGTTTTTTAGGAGTGAGCTAAATTTTAAATTATTTGTATTTTTGTTGGTTAATTTTGCTAAAATATGGGGAAGTAATTTTTGTTGAAATTGCGATTTTGGTGGCTGAAATTGCAATTTTGATTGAAAAATACATTCAGCACTTTCAATAACCCTTAGGACACCCAATTATGCAATTTCAATAAACTGAAATTGCAATTTCAACAATTCTTACTAAATTTTGGTAAAAATATTGGCTGAGAAAAGATGCAAATGGTTTAGAGTTTAGCTCACTCAGATTTTTTAAGTACCCTGTTTTCCAGCTAAAAGTCCAAAAATTAAAAATTGTCAGCATCTCACACTTGCGAGCAGGGTTGGAATTTCAAATAGCTGAAACATTTTATGTATTTTAAGCCAGATTTTGACGGTCTCTGTAAAATCTTAGCTGTATTTGACGGGTAAATTGACCCATAATGAGCTTTTACCGTCAAATTCCATCCATGCTTGCCAGTGAAGAAGTTCGAGCGACATTGTCTCTGACAATGAGCTACTGGCATCTCATGTTGCCAACGACGCCCATTCTTGACGCTCTGGGGAAATCATCTCCAATGATCAAATTTGAAGGGTGGGTCTTAATTTCAATTGGAAGGGAATTTATCCTTTGAGCCCTTCAGATATGAATGGCAATATAAATAATTTTACTTTAATGGAGAAGTATAAATTAACCAAACCCTTTCACCCAAAAAAATGCAAAAACCAAATATTGTTCTTTCAGCCCTTGTTGTGAAAGCATGCATGTATGTGATGGAGGGGCCTAAGTCAATTGAATCCTTGCAACTCATTGCATGTCCGAGTCTAACGATCTGTGGTTTAGATTGAACCAGAATACCAAAAAAGATTATTAATGGTTGATTTCAGAAAGTTATAGGTGTGAGTAGTTAAGTGCTTGTGGCTCTAAAATTTGTTGTGTTTTGTACTAGTCCATGATTCACTGAATCCATAGTCATGGGTAGGAATTTAAATTATTTAATGAAAATAATTAATGTGTATAACCTCTATGTCGAGAGAGTTTTCCATGCTGATGCTTTCCACTACCCTCTTTATTGTCTTACCAAAAGGCATGATAATCAGGAAGAAGACCTAAAATTATGGACTTCACCTTAAATGAATGCCTTGCAATCATATTGGTAATAACTATTTTGTTAGTGCTGAGGAAAAATGTAGTGAGAAACCACAAATGTTTGAAAGGACGGAGGGAGATAACATCACGATCATGCAACTCATCAAACTAAAGACTATTCTTGAGCCAACAATTGTTTTTTTACTTTTATTAATAACCATTGTTTCTCCATATCCTGTTCCCAATGACACATCTCTATAGCAATGCATAAATCAATTTCTGCACAATTTGTGATCCTAGATACATCTTGAGATATTTATATGAATGGGTAATTTCAAATGTTGCTCTTCTTTTGAAATGTTGATATAAATCATACCCTTATTTATTGGAAGAGTGAAATTCAAATTTTAAATTTTTTTTAAAAGGAAATTTTAACTTTACACTTCTGGGAAGGGCTAGAACCCTTTGGAATGGCTGTGAAGGGTTCAATTTTGAACGTGCATCTCCCCTTTGTCATCCCAGAAGATGTTGAAGCTGCTGGATGCGATGAGAGAGGGAAAGAAAGTTTTCTGGGTGAACATGCCCCTACACCTAAACCTGGCCGCAAAGGAGGACGGCCAGAAGATGCCAAAGAGACAAAAATACGTTACCTTGTCGCAGCAGACGACAGCATCACAGCTGACCCTTCCATGTCGGTGATGTTTTTCCTTGAGGAGGATTTGCACACTGGAAACAAAGTGACACTCTACAGCGGACTGTTCAACCAGACAGTAGAATCTTCTTCCTTCAGTGCCATTTGGCTAAAGCTATTCCATTCTCTTCTGATAAACTCTCCGCAGCTTTGGAGAAGCTTGATATATCCGATGGATCCCACATGACTCTTGCCATGAAGCAGGCTTTACAACTGTGTGAGAGTCCTGTAAATAGCCCTGTTGAGAGAAAATATTGTGCGACATCGTTAGAATCCATGATTTATTATGCCATAGCTACTTTGGGAACCAGTCGTGTGATTATGTTAGAGACAAATGTACCAAAGATCGAGTCTCATTATTATACTATTATTGGGATTCCTTTCCGAAGCAATTCCGGTTCCAAGTCCGTGCTTTGTCAGAGCCTGACATATGCATACACTATATATTTTTTCCATTAAATAAAGCATACCATCACCATGCGGGTTTCTCTAAAGGGAAAGGATGGTACCAGTGGAGAAGGAGTTGTTGTGTGTCACAGAGACACGAGTTGGTGGAATCCTCAATAGTTGTCCTTCAAGGTTCTCAATTACAAGCACGATGTTGCACCCATTTTCCCCTTCATTGCTGACGACAGTGTTGTTTGGCTTATTGCCAACTAGACTATGTCTCTATACTTGTATATACTCTCCCACCCTCTACTTATAGTGTATTGAGCTCCGCCTTCAACTCTATACATGAGAAGAAAAAGAGTACTCTAGTATGTGCCCAGCTCTTAATTGTTATCCAAAAACAAGCCAACTAAACTTGAGTTTAGCGCTCAGTTAATATTAAAATTTAAATATTTTTCATGACCTATTTTTCCTTTTTTTCTCTTGTTGGGTGAAACTTGTCTATCTCCCGGCTAAACAAGTCTATTCATCTTTGGTCAGCCTTTCCACTCCCTGATGTACTTCGACTTGTCTGTTCTTACCGACTTCGACTTTTACCTCGACCACTTGTCACTTCTAAGTCTGTTGACCTCTTCGACTTACTCAACCGACCTTGTCGGTTTGCTTTGGTCGAAATCTACAGAGTATTTTTCTTAATCTAAAAGACTTAAGAAAATACAAATGCTTTTACTTTGGTCAAAATCTACAGAGTATTTTTCTTAGTTTAAAAGACTTAAGAAAATACAAATGTTTTTCACTTGTGAATAAAATGAAGTAAAAATGGACAAGTTAACAAATCCAAAGAACTTATAAAAACACATGTGACGTAAAACTTGGAACTTTCAAGCAGTGATAAATTTATGGGTTTTTTGATCTTTCACTTAACACATAAATGTAAACAACATTTACACAAGTAAATATGGAAATATTGTGTGGCCAAATAAACATGCATTCAACCATAAACTATTTCATATATATAACTATGCGGAAATAACAAAGATATTACAAACTTGTTTGTCCAGACTTGTATCCTTTTACAGAGCTTCAGCTTTTCGACTGAATCACATACACAAAAGCTTGAGCTTCAACTTCTCTTTCTCTCTTCTTCTCACCCTGATTTCCTCTATCTCTCGATTGTGTCTAGTGACTAGTGTCTAACTTAATTTACAATCTCCTTATTCTATCTGAAAATTGCTTCTACATGAATCGACTGACTCACCATTAAAGACTGTAATAACTATCTACCTAACAACTTAGCTTCAGAAATAAATTTGACTGGTTTACATTGCCGAATTGCGAATGCTTCCCTCTTGTCAGACTGACCGACAAGATCTTGATTGATATAGACTCTGACAGAGTCGGATGAGAGTCAGGTATGGATATGTGAGTGATTAATATTTCCAACACTCCCCCTTAATTATGAGCAGATGGGTTTTTTTTTTTTAAACAAAATTTACAAAATGTTTCATAGCTTAGACATGCTCTATTTATGACAGAGTTCACTGTGGAGAACTTGTCATTCAAAGATAACTACGTAGATACTGGAAATTATCCTTTGCCAATGGTTTTGTAAAGATGTATGCAAGTTGATCTTCAGACCTGCAAAATTCTAAACAAATTTCCTTGTTGTTCACCAACTCTCTTATGAAATGAAACCTTGTGTCGATATGATTGGTTCTCTTGTGAAACACATGATTCTTTGATAATGCTATGGTTGAATTGTTGTCGCAGAAGATGGTTGTCGGTTCTTGAAGGTTCCGTGACAAGTATTTTAACACTCTCCTCATCTAGACAACTTGATATGCAACACTTGTTGTTGCAGCATACTATGCTTCACCTGAAGACAAAGTTACTATGGGATGTTTCTTTGAATCCCATGAAACAACACCTGTACCTAAATGAAATGTGTACCCATATGTGCTTTTCCTGTCATATATGCTACCTCCATTGTCACTGTCAATGTAACCAATGAGTTTAAAATTCTCTGAGGTTGAATACATAATGCCAAGGTATTTTGTGCCACTTACATAACTCACAATTATTTTACTTGCTTGCCAATGCGAGTCCTTTAGTGACTCCATAAACCTTGAGATTAGAATTACACCATACATAATGTCTGGTCTTGTCGCTGTCAAATACATAAGCCTGCCTACAAGCCTTTTGAACAACATAGGATCAACAATGGATCCTTCATCATCCTTGCTCAATTTTAAACCTATTATTACTGGTGTTGGGGCTGTCTTGCAATTAGAAATGTTAAATTTTTTTAAAACTTCACTTGCGTGCTTTGTCTGTGATATAAAAATACCACTTTTAGACTGTTGAACTTCAATGCCCAGAAAAAACTTCATAAGCCCCAGATCAGTCATTTCAAAATCACTTTCCATGACTGCTTTAAAATCTGCTATGCCATAATCACGAGTAAATATTAAATCATCTACATAGAAGCAGAAAATTAACATCTTACCTTGCTCATTCACTTTGGTGTACAATGTCGGTTCACTTTCACTTCTGTGAAATCCATTTTCAGTGAGATAGGAATCAATCCGACTGTACCAAGCTCTAGGAGCTTGCTTCAAACCATAGAGTTCCTTTTTTAGCCTGTACATTTTATTCTCTTGACCTAGAACTTCATACCCTTTTGGATGTTACACATATAATTCCTCATCTAGATAGCCATTTAAGAATGCTGACTTGACATCCATTTGTTTTGTGCAGCAATGGCCAAAACTATTCTGACTATATCCATGCATGCACCAGGTGCAAACGTTTCATTGAATTCTATGCCGGGTTGCTGTGTGAACCCTCTTGGTACCATTCTTGCTTTGTGCTTTTGCACATTCCCATCAACATATTTCTTTGTCTTGTAAATCCATTTGACACTGATTACATCTTTGTCTTTCGGTACATCAACCAGTTCCCATGTCTGGTTCTTCTCAATGCATTCTATTTATTCATCCATGGCTTGTGCCCATACTTCTTCTTTGACAACTTCTTCAAATGTTAGTTGATCATATATAGGAGAAAATAATGCAAAGAGAGAGAATGAATTCGGTGTACTAGCTTCATATATCTCTCGCAAACTTCTTGTCTTTACCAGTTCTGTCGATGTCAACCTCGACAAAATGCTTGATGGATTCTCACAGGTACTTCACTTAGTGAACCTCTCACATAGCACGTGCGATCATGGGATATTAAAGAATACCCTTAATTTCCAGAGATATTGCCCCAAAGTCTTTTTGTTGAAACCCCCTCCCAATACTTAAAACCTCCTCCCCATCCCTTTTTATACCTCAATCCTTATAAACGACCCTACCCACCCCCACCTTAAACCCCTCATCCCCCCAATACCTACAATATATTGGTTCGATTTTTGATAATTTTAAAACCCACAATATGAAATAACGTGATAGGATATTGGTCAATAAGTGAAGCCCCCATGTGGATTCTATTGTCCTCTTGGTGTACTTGTCGATGTAGCTTGAGCTGCTACTTGTATCAATGGTCCTTGTGTTGAACCATGTCGTGGTGTCATGAGAGTCGATGGTGCTACGACTGGTTGAATTACATGTGGTGTTTGAACCACTTCCTCTTCCATACCATCATTGTTGACATTCAACACAATCTTGAAATTTGTGTCGATGGTTCCATCCCATGATTCATTCTCGATAAATTGAACATCTCGACTGATTATCACTTTTCTTGTGATAGGATCGTACAGCTTGTATTCTTTTGTATCTTTGAAATAACCGACAAAAATACATTTCTGTCTCTTCTTGTCTAACTTCCTTCTCAGCTCATCTGGAACATGAGCATATGCAACACAACCAAAAAATTTTCAGTGTGAAACACTATGATTCATACATGTCCATGCTTCTTGGGGAACTTTGTTCTTCACACTCTTTGTCGGACACCAGTTCATAATGTTTACTGCAGTTGCGACTGCTTCACCCCAATACTCATTTGGAAAATGCTTGGCTACCAACATGCTGTGTGCCATCTCCGTGATGGTTCTATTCTTCCTTTTAGAAATACCATTCTGCTGAGGTGTATACCGTGAAGTGAATTGTTTCTATATGCCATGGGTCTTGCAAAAATTCAGAAATTCATTTGAAACATATTCACCTCCTCTGTCGGTCTTTGAGATCTTGACGCGATGTCCACTCTAGTTCTCCACGAGTGCCTTGAACTACTGAAAATAACTAGATGCATCAGATTTATGTTTCAAAAAATATACCCATGTTTTTCTTGAGCAGTCATCAATAAAAGTTAGAAAATACTTGCAGCCACCAATGGATGGTGTCTACAATGGACCAAAAATATTAAAGTGCACAATTTCAAGCGGTGTGTGAGCTTTATATGAATTTCCAACTGGAAAAGTCTCTCTTTGCTGCTTTCCAAAAATACAACTTTCACAAACCCTTTATGGTTTGTCGATCAATGGTAATCCTTTCACCATATTATTTGTGTGTAGTAGCTTCATCCCACCAAAATTCAGATGTCCAAATCTGAAATGCCACAACCAGGATTCATCCTGAACTTTTGTCTGAAATGCAACTTGCAAATTAGCACTGCCATTTTGTTTCTTGTTGAGGAGCTCGAATGTTTCTTCACTTTCTTCCTTGAATGCAGCTCCTTTGTTTTTATTCCCTTTCATGTTAGGAACTATCCTCAATGGAAACAAGTGGTTGCTTATCATTGGCACTTTTGCTATCAGCTGGTCGCTTGTCTTTGATCGCACAGTGATCATCTTCCATGTAGAATCTGTATCCTTTTTGTATCAAATGTCCAATGCTTAACAAATTGTGTTTCATACCTTCGACATGATAGACATCAGGGATATACTTACTCTCCCCCTATTTGGTTAGAATATCAACAGTGCCTTTTCCTAAGACAGTAACTTGGACATTGTTTCCAAGTGTAACATCAGTTTGAACTGAATTGTCTAGACTGGAAAACAAGTTTAAATTACCAGTCATGTGGTTGTTGCATCCTGAATCTAAGTACCATATGTCATGTGGACTTTCTTGAACAACATTGCATTCAAGTCGAGATGTCAATGCCATTAACATTGCACTTGTCGAAGTGCTAGTGCTGGTCGACTGATTTGTGCTTTGCCTTCCTTGGTCATATTTCTTCTTCCTACATTCAAACGCATGATGACCAAATTTCTTACAGTAATGACATTGGATTTTTGATTTATCAAACCTCTAGTTACTTGGGTGACTTGGGTTCTTATTATCTCCTCTGCCACCGAAATTTGTAGGACTTTTGCCTCGTCCTCCTCTTGAAGAACTCCTCCCTCTTCCTCTGAAGTTGTTTCTCCACTTGCCTCGACCATGGCTTAAGAATAACTCTGCTACAAATGCACCTTCCAATGATGTTTGTGTTCTGCTGAGTCTGTGTTCATGGTTTATGAGTGAAGCTTACAGCTCATTAATGGTAAATGTTGACATGTCTATGTGTTTTTCTAAAGTCACAACCAAGTTTTCAAATCTTGGGGGAAGACTTCCGAGAATTTTTTCAACCACCCTTTGGTATTCTATGGCTTCTCCATGAGATTTCAGTTGGTTTATCAAACCAACAAATCTGGTGTAGAATTTGTCTACAGTCTCTGAATCTTTCATAGACAGAGATTCAAAACCTCTTCTTAGAATCTGCAACTTGGATGTCCTTACCTTATCCAAACCTTGATAGGAAGTCTCCAATGTATCCCATGCTTTCTTAGCATTAGCTTTTGCTGCTACTCTTGGGAGTATGATTTCATGCATAGCTTGATGTATGTAAAACAAAGCCTTTCCATCTTTCTCCTATGTTCCCTCAAGACATCTTTCTTAGCCTGTGTGAGATTGTTATATGCTGTCATGTCGGTCGGTTTTGCATAACCATGCTAGACTATCTCCCAGACATATTGACCTCTGAATAAAGCCTTCATTGTTAAAGACCAATATTCATAATTCTTTCCTGTAAAGATTGGAGTTTGCAATGAACCATAAGTGGAAGCCATTTTTAATTTTCAATTAACTTTCCTTAGAAAATTAATTTTCCACCTTTTAAGACAAGATTTATTTCCTAAGCCTTGCTTTGATATAAACCTTTCTTTGATACCAGTTAGCCAAAACCAAGCCGACTAAACTTGATTTTACTGCTCATTTAATATTAAAATTTAAATATTTTTCATGTTGACCTCTTTTTCCTTTTTTTCACTTGTCGGGTGAAACTTGTCTATCTCCCGACTAGACAAGTCTATTCAACTTTGGTCGGCCTTTCAACTTGACTGATTTACTTCGACTTGTCGGTTCTTGCTGACTTCGAATTTTACCTCGACCACTTGTCACTTCTAAGTAGGCTGATTGTTCAACCTCTAGTAGGCTTACTCAACCAACATTGTCGGTTCACTTTGGTCAAAATATACAGAGTATTTTTCTTAGTATAAAAGACTTAAGAAAATACAAATGCTTTTCACCTGTGAGTAAGATGAAGTAAAAATGGACACATTAAGAAATCCAAAGAACTTAAAAAAACATATATCCAAATATGTAGGAAGACTTGAGTCAACCAATGTGCCGTAAAACCTGGAACTTTCACACGGTGAGAAATTTATGGGTTCTTTGATCTTTCACTTAACTCGTAAATGTAAACAACATTTACACAAGTAAATATGGAAATATTGTGCAGCCAAATAAACATGCATTCAACCATAAACTATTTCATATATATAACTATGCATAAATAACAAAGATATTACAAACTTGTCTGGCCAGACTTGTCGGCTCACCGACTGATCCTTTTACAGAGCTTCGGCTCTTCGACTAAATCACATACACAGAAGCTTGAGCTTCAACTTCTCTTTCTCTCTTCTTCTCACCTTGAGTTCCTCTGTCTCTCTATTGTGTCTAGTGACTACTGTCTAACTTAATTTAAAATCTCCTTCTATTTATAGGCAATCTGAAAATTGCTTCTACATGAATCGACTGACTCACCATTAAAGACTGTAATAACTATCTACCTAACAACTTAGATTCATAAATAAATTCGACTGGTTTACATTGTTGAATCATGGACTCTCCCTCTTTTCATACTGAATGACAAGATCTTGACTGATACAAACTCTGAAAGAGTCGGCTAAGAGTCAGGCACGGATCTGCAAGTGATTAATATTTCCAACATTAATAAATTAATAAGGTGCCATAGCAGAGGCTATGTACTCGGTTTTTGTTGTATATTTTATTTGTTTAAGTAATATATATTATTACACAATATATCTATATTTATTTTAGCTAGAGGAAAGGGAGCCATCTAAACCCGACTTTTTAACCTTTTCGATAGCTTGTGGCAGTTTGTAGCAGGAATTTGGTTTTTTTTTCTTGAACTTAAATGTTTTTGTAATTCAAATTGTTTTTTTAAGTGCAAAAACAGATTTAGCACTGCCACAAACTTTTGGGACAACCAAATCATACAAGTTTAATAATTGTTATTTGGATTACTGAATTTATCTAGAAACATTACCGGAAAAATGAAAAAAATAGTTAAAAAAGTAGTCTCTTTAGACTATTGAGAAAATATATACTAGTAAGCCATATTAATTGATAATCTAGTTTATATAAGTAAACCCATTGGTGAGCATTGATATCAGTAATTTTAGTTTTGTGGCATGGTTAATTATTGTTAAATATTAAACTAATTATGAGATAGTTATAGTTATCCATTTATGTTTATAATACAAACATTAAGCTAATTAATATCAACATAAAACAAATATTATTTAATTAAAAAAACTATAATTATTACCCCTTTCTTTAACCACCACTTATTAAGTTAATAGGAATTTAGATATTTAGGTCCATATGTGTTAATATTATCTCATATTTTGGGCTTCATTGAACCCATTAACAAGATTAACCTGAGTGTACACTTAATTCATTTCATGGTCGTCCTATCTTGTTATTCTTAAATTCATTTTGATTCAGATTTAAATGAGGTTAGTTAAATGGTTAACTTGAACCCTTAGTCAAGCTTTAAATTTTGTTTGTTCAATTGATTCCCTGAATTTATTTTTGAAGTTTGGGCTGCTTCAACAATGGCATAGGCCACAATTTGAGTGGATGTCTAGTATCTTAGATTTTGGACTTCCTTGAGCATATCAACAATATTAACCTTGGAGTAACAAGTATACAACCTGGATTATTTTCATGGTGATGGTATCTTGTTATACTTAAATGCAATTTCATTCACATTTAAATAAGCTTGAAATACGCTTCAATATATTAAGTGTTGATTAAATTGTATTTGTTTTATGTGTGGTTAGGATTTAATGAGAAAGGAATATTCATAATAATGTAAGTTAAATAGAATCATACATATTAAATATAATACCTTTGCATTTGTATTTATTAGGGAGACATTTATCTTTATTCATTTAATTAGAGTTAATTAGTGAATAATATGTAGCATTAAACTTTTTAAATATTCATAACCATTAATTATCCACTTAGCTAAATTTAATGTTTAATGAAATGAGGTCATGAGTCCCTTTAAGTTTCCAATCATGCCACTCCCTTTACCCACTGGTTCCACTTCCCATAATTATTGTTTTTATTTTTTATTTTTTAGTTTATAGAATTGAATAGAAAGCATCAGTTACCTGCATATAAAACCACAAACTGTGATTTGTTAACATAGGTTTCAGTTACATTCAAGTGAGAAAAGCATGTGCCTTCAATATGTGATCATGTTGATATCAGTACAATGCATCAATTATCTGCATATAAAACCACAAACTGTGATCTATTAAGTTAGTTTTCACTTACATTCAAGTGAGAAAAGCATGTGCCTTCAATATGTGCCTAAAGCTCATGCGATACAATATGTCTTATATGATATGTCTGACTCTACGATGTCATTTTCAGTTGAGATGGAGAAATGTGGAGGCTCCAATGCAAGTCTGAAAAACTTGAGTTTTCATCTAAGATGTTACGAGATTGCAATACAAATTCCTATGGTAAATACACCTTTAAATTACCCATAATTTTGTAGTTAGATATAACGACAATAACAACAAAGTGGTTTCCAATATGCAAGTAAAGTGTATTACGGAGGATGAATCATGTTCATATGTATATGGATCTACCTAAGGCAGGTTTGCGGTTGTATTAGAATGTGTTAAAACAATGATTAAAAAAAGGATAATGTTTACTAATGGACGTTGGAAAAGACAATTGGAGAAGCACTAATAAATGTGGCAAAAACTGTCACGTCCCCACCCTTCTACCGGTAAGAGGATGCGACTACAATTCTAACATTTTGGGTAACTAAGCCCTGTGATCATAATATATAAAACCCATTGGAAATGAAACATACACAGATGCATTATTCATTTAAACATACATTGGAAACAAACACAATCATCTAATACATTTGAGCATGTTCATCATCTCATTTAAGCAATAAATGCAATTGCAAAGATAGAATGGACAAGAGATACTTATCTTTAACAGAAGCTTATCCCACAACCAACTATGTCGCTGCAACGTCCAACCCAACCATAGGCTAGTGTGCTCATCAATCCCTCACCAGCACTGCCACCCCCAAGCTGGGCATGATTTCACAAGGGATAAGGGGAAACTAGCAGGCTCACACGTAGCCAAGGCTATCCAACTCAGCCAAGCCAACACAATTGGGTTTATCGGGCTAACAGGAGCTGTAAACGCTGGATGCTAACCTAGTGGGCTCACTAAAGAGATAAGAACACCTGCACCAGAACTAGCCTGACTTCTAATACATCCACACACACCCAACACAAGGAATCATTCCCTTGTTTTCTACACAGTCCCTCAGGATACCACTTCCCTTCCAGTGCTATTAAGGGGTGTAGAGAAGAGAGCTAGCCCTCTAGCTCTGTCTTTGAGGATCCTACACACACTAGGTTTATAAAGCACACTCAGGCTCCATTCCAATCCCGAACAGTCCAAAGACCAACAACCACATAATACATAGCAATTCATAGCTCTATAATTTTAAGGGAAACACACCATAGAGGCCAAATCGGGTATGGAAATCGGATAAAATGACTTAGACTGAGCAACTCGAATTCTAGAGTCGTTTATGGCCTTAACATGGCCAAAAAAACCTCAACCGCACCCAAAATTCATGGCTCTGTTCTCGCACTCACTGGGCAACACTAAACAATGAAATTCCCCACTGTGGGCATGTGGAAACAACACCAAAATTCCTAACAGAGATCCCAGCCACTAGAAGCTAACAAAAGAACTTCACAGTCGTAGTAAAAACACATGAAACAACAAAATCATGAGTGGAAAATGCACCAGCAGCTCAAAAAATGTGAGGAAAACCAACCCAATCCTTGGAATTACAAAAACGACCTACCATCCATGGGAAAATGAAGCCAACAACCAAAAACATGGAACGAAAACACACACAGGAAGTTCTGGATGCCTGAGAGAGCTCACGTGAAGGAAAAATAGTGAGGAAAACATGAAAACGTGGAAGCATGGTAGAATGGCATTCATTTTTGGGTTTTTACTTGCCTAAGGAGTCAACATGCGTTTCCCAAGGACTTATGGATTCTCCATTTCGAATTTGGGTTGTCATACCTTGCCCATCCCATGCAATAACCAACTCAACCAACTTTTTGCAGTCATAAATGATTGGGTGAATAAGACAAGAAAGGGTATTTGACAGTCTTGGTGGGTTCCCCCTTTGACATTTGGCTTTTTCCCATTGGCCCCAAAGGTTTGAATATTCCCCCCCTATCCTTAGGAAACCATGCCCCTTCTCATTATTGTTGCATTAACATAGCTAGTTGTGGGTGTTAAGTCATGAACTTGTTTTCTTTAGTTTTATATTTTGCTTCTGATTTTTGTTTTAATTTTTCTCATTAACTTACTTTCATGAAATTTTGATTTAAAGTGAAATTTTGATTTTTTCCTTTAGGTTTTTATTATTTTTTGTTTCCTTAGGTTCTGAAGGGTTCTATAGGATTTATATTGATTAAGGATTTCACAAATACACTCTAAGAGCAAGTTTTACCATATAAACCTTCTTTAAAATGGAATTAATGACTAAAAAAGTGCCAAATTTGATTTTAAAACATTCTTATAGCGCAACGGCTAAAATTTTACATTGCGGCGCTACAAGAATATCGTGAGCACTAATTTTGTCGGTTTTTTCGCCAAATTTTCTCATGATTTCTCTCCTGTATGACTAATCACATGTGTAAACAGTTTTTGATACGTGTTTCATCAGAAATAATCATGCAAACAGGTGTGGTCTATGACATGAAAGAGATTGTGGTTGTCAGAAGTTAGGGCTCGGCGTATCATGACAGGTGGAGGAATGAGCTGAGATTGATGGGAAAGTGGTTCTTCACATATGCATTATGAAGTTGGACGCGAAGTGGAACGAAGAAAACTGCTAAAAATTCAGAATTTGCAGTTATAGAGGGAATTTAGGGTTTTCTCAGCGCGCCAGTTGGAAGCAAACTGAAGACTTGAATACACCTCAACAGTTAGATTCGACAGTCAGATAGTCCAAGGATTGATTTTAAATGTCTGTAGTAGGCCGAGAGTGAGGTATTCCGCGTAAACTTGGTCATGGCTACTAAATTGGGGGTTTTTCCATTAAGCCTTGTTATGTTAAAATTGATTAAGGAAAACTTTAATTCATGTTGTTAACAAGCTCTCAATGATCAGATATCAGTCAAAAAGGTTTTAGATGTTTTGGCAAGTGATAAGTTGAAAAACAACAGTTACATTGAACAATTTCTCTGTCAAGACCAGCAAATATGGTAGGGTGAAGGTCTGTACTGTTTGTGGCGACCAGGGTTCACAAATTTACTTGTTACCTGTAATCAATGCAATGAGTTATCTGAGCATGTCAATTGCATGTAGACCTTGTCTGAGTATGTGCCAGAGGCTGATTGGTTTTGTGCTGAATGCAAATTGAAGCAAAAAGTTAGCACACATAAGATTGCTCTCATATCATCTCATCCCCTAGTTAAACAATCACAATCTGAGTCTAAGAAGCGAGCAACTGAGAGCACTAATGCAGAATCCCTATTGCAAAGAGATATCTCATTAGTGGCATTAGAAGGAGCCAAGGGTGCTATTTGTGTAGAATCACAACACATAGAGGTCTCTATGTATTCCAGAGATGGTCTAGCATTTAGATGAGAATATTGGATGTTAGTTAAGTTTAGCAGTAGTTTTGTTAAAATATTTTTGGCACTCTGTTGATCTAAATTACTCAAGCCTGGTGCAAAACATTTCCTGCAATGATAATATAAATAGACTGTTAAAAATTAAGAGAAAACAACCAAGGAGAATCAAATAAAGCTGATTGTCAAAACTCTAAAAACATAAGGGAAAAAGGGTTGTTAGGTCATTAACAGGGTCTTAAAATTACACAGAAACATCATTCAGCTATTGGAAAGCATATGAAGAAAAGTGGCAAGACCAACAAGGCTGAGCCCACTGAGCTGAATTGGATTGACAAGTTTCTAGGTTGTGCAGAGCTTTTTGAGAATGCTGGATGGTTGGATTTCTTTAAGAAGATTGATGGCTATAACAGCGAGGTCTCTCATAAATTTGCTAAATGTTATAATCAAGACATGGTGTCATTTGATACTCTGAGGTTTAAGTTGACTGTGGAGTTGGTGGCTGAAGCAATAGGAGTCAGAAATGAAGGAGAGTTGTGGTTCAAAAAGGTGCATTTTACCTTCAATGCCCAAAGGTATCTTTTACCTGACATTATTCCAGACTGGAGCAAAGGAGTGCTCATCCAGAATTTCAGAGCTCAATGGGTGGAGCCCATCAAAGTCCTACAAAGCTACATTACCTGTGAAGGGAGGTATGCTTTTGTATTTAAGTATCATTTCAGGTTCTTACAGCACCTAGTTGGTGAATCAAGGATGAGTCTCCCCTTCTTCTTGTTGAAGAGTTTGCAGAAAATGTCAAGCAGGATCAAGGAGCATCATGACCACACTGCATAGTCCATCTTCCATCATGGATTGATCAAGCTTATTATCAGCATTGTTCTACAAAGAGAAGGAAATACATGGGATTATTTTCTATTTTGGTTTGGATTCCAAATTAAACAGGAAGAACATCCTACCAAGAAGCATGTTGACAAGGGACAAATCCTAATTAGAAAATTAGGGCAAAAAGTCAAGTCTGGAGATAAAAAAGGTGTCAAAATTGAGGAAGTGACAGAACCTTTAAAGGAAGATATTGAATCTTAGCAACCTTCAATTGATAGTAAAGGAAAAGGTTTGTTGATTATTGAAAAGGAAACTCAGCTTGTGCAAATTAAAGCACCAGCAGAGGCACTTATAGATGAAAAAATTGTTGTCACATAGAAGGTTGCAGTAGAGGAAGAAGATAATAAGGTCCAGCACAAGAGCCTAATTACCATTTTATCTGAAGATGAAGGATATTTTTTGGAAGGAGATGAGTTGATAGTCAATGCTAAGTCTAGGGTTGACACATACAGGGAATTCTTCAGTCAAGAGGATAAGACAGAAAGGCCAAAGAAAAAGAAGGTCAAGTTTAAATATATGGAGTTTGCCATAGTTAGACATCAAGGAAAAAGTTTAAAGATGATGGGAGAGCTTGCCTCACGATGGAGACCCAAAACCAGACCCAAAAACAAATTGAGGCTGAACATGAAAAAGCTTCTAAACCCTAAGTTAAACACAGCAGAGGTGACTATGATTGATACTTCTTCTTCAGATGAAAAGATAGAATCTATCAAGGGTGATTGCAAAGGAAAGAAAGCATTGAAGTCAGTAGAAGAGTCTAGTCTCACCGAGACTAAACTATTAGCTGTGTTTTTGGAATTAAGAGGTGAAATGTTGAAGGAGCAACAAAAAGAAGAAATGGAAGCTTCTTATTCAGAAAATAAGTTGTTAATGGATGAAAATGCACCCGATGAAACAGACAATCAAGAAATTCCAAGTGTTCCTGGTGTTTCTACAGAGTTGCTGCAGGAGGATGAGGACATCTTCAAAAAACTGAATATCCCATGGCTGCCTAGTGAGCTACAGAATACAACATCAGGTAAGGATTTTGACTCAGAAAAGGAGAATTTGCAAAGAACCATCAAACAGTACAGGCATCAAATGGAGTACATGCAAGAAACAAATGATGGTATGATCCTAGCTAATAGAAGACTCAGGGAGGACTTGCAAGAAGTGAATCATCATTACCAAGAGCTTACTATAGTCTCCAAGGAAGCCCTAAAATGGAAAAGAAGAACAGATTTACAGTGTGCAGAATTGAAGCCGACTATCAAAAGCCTATAGCAGCAGAATAAAAAACTTACAAGAAGGTTAACAGACATGGAAGCTGAGCAACAAAGAGCAAAGAATAAGGCCCAAGCCTTAGATGGAATAGCCTTATTAGCAGAAGCTGCTAAAGACCTTTGAGTATTGTTATTTAGGTAGTTACTTGTTATGTTTTTTGAGAAATACTTTATTTTGTAAATTATAATTTTGACATTATCCCATCGATGAGTAGGCTAAAAACAGTATTTAGGAAGATCAGAAAGAGAACAAAGGGTTTGATTTTTGGCTGGCTTAAGGAGGTCTTTGACTTGTTTATGAGCTAAGTACTTAACTCTCATGTGTATTTGATGAACAAAATTATGAAATATATGCTCCATATTACCCTTTAGTCTGTGTTTTGGCTTCATTTTTAGCTTGTTTAGCTACATGATTGATAAATTCATTGCTGGTTTATAGTCTTGATGCTTGTAATGCTTGTTAGTTGTGAATGAAATTCAAAGTTATGTTCTGTTGGTACATGGTTATTATATTATGCATCTATGTTCTTCTTTATTTATGATTTAGTTCCTAGTTGGCTTATGAATGTATTCCCTTTAGTCACCAAACTTTACAACTAGGAAAAACCTTTCAAAACCCTAAAACCTAGTTTTGTTTGATTGAATATTTGAGATTGTTTTGGATTGTTTCTTTGTATTCTGGAAACAATTTCTGGCACAAACAGTGGGATTTTAATTAATTGCATATTTACATGATGATTTAAAATCATTACGTGCTTGGCTAGCACAAAATACCATCGGCACTGATTTAATCATTGGAACATAAAAACGATATTCCATGGTGGAGAGTTTTTCCATAACTCCACACCATGATTAATTGCAATATATACGTCATATACATTTAATGCAAATGGGGTCAAAATCCTCCCCCCCTTCAATAGCACTGTCCTTAGTGCTTTACAAAATTGAAAAAAAATGTTACACTAGCATCGCCTCAGTGCTCCATAGAATTGAATAAAAATGGATGTGCCAATAACATGGCATCCTCTAGCTCCCATGTAGCCTCTTTAGGACCTTAGTGCTCCCATTGTACCTTTACCTGCCCTATGGCTCTATTCCGGAGCATTGTGACCTTCCTGTCGAGGATGCACATTAGCTCGATTTGGAACTCTCCCTCGGGTTCCACCTGAATCACACTCCAATTTATCACATGGTTAGGATCATGAAAAAAATTATGAGCTCTAGTGCTAGTAGGCAATGCATTTCTCTATGCAACTGGCCCTATTCTTTCAAGCACTTTGAAGGGCCCACAATATCTAGGTGACAACTTGGCACAACTTCCAAGATTCAAGGAACTCTTCTTTGCCCTCACTCTGAGGTAAACATGATCCCCAACACTTAACACTCTGTTCGCCCTATGCTTATCTGCATAGCTTTTCTATCTATCCTAAGATGCTTTTAGATTATGTTTGATCTTTCCAACCTCCTGCTCCATCTCCTTAAGCAATTTTAGACCAAGCACAACCTTGTTCTCTGGATTATCCCAAGTCACTGGTGTCCGACACCTTTTGCTATACAAAGCTTCATATGGACTCATCCCCGAGGATGCTTGTTGTCCATTGTTATAAGCAAACTCTACCAGGAGTAAATAATCTTCCCATTTGGTTGGTTTGTCCATCACATACATGCAAAGCATGTCTTCCATCACTTGATTCACTCTCTTTGTCTCACCATCAGTCTGAGGATGGTAGGTAGTGCTGAAGTTCAACTTTGTACCCAAATCCGCAAACAACCCCTTCCAGAAATTGGAAGTGAACTTGACATCTCTATCAGAGACTATTGCCTTAGGAAACCCATGCAATTTGAAAATCTCCTTCATGAATATCTTTGGAATGTCATCGGTCTTATGCGTAGACTTAACCAGTATGAAATGTGCTGCCTTTGTCAACTTTTCCACCACAACCATGATGGAATCATGTTGTCCCCAAGTCATTAGCAATCATGTAATAAAATCCATGGAAATAACTTCTCGTTTCCATTCTGGAACGTGCAAAGGCTGCAACAAACCTGCTGGGTGTTGATGCTCAACCTTTACCTACTGACATTTCATGCACCTTGAAATGTACTCAGCCATATCCTTTTTCATTCTTGACCAAAAATACTGCTTTCTAGCTATAGCAATTGTCTTTTGATATCCTGGATGACCAGAATATGGAGCTTTATTGATCTCATCCATAACCGTTCTCGTCAAATATACTACATTTGGAATATAGACTCTGTTCTTATAAGTAAGAAGTCCATCTTCTTCCAATTTATATCCTTCATATCTCTTCTCAAGACTTTGTTGCTGCAATTTGTCTGTTACCCGCTTATACAACTCATCTCCAGTAGTATGGTTAACAATCTGTCTCAAATTTAACTGGAAAATACTAAGAGATGCCACATGCATTTCCTTCACCTTCCTGTTGAGTGCATCAACTACCTTGTTCTCCTTTCCTTTTATGTGCTTGATTTCAAAATCAAACTCACATAAAAAATCCATCCATCTAGCTTGCCTAGCATTTAACATTGGATGATCAAACAAGTACTACATACCACAATGGTATGTCCTTAGCTCAAATCTCTTACCCATCAAGTAATTCCTCCACATGTAGAGAGCATGTACTATGGCTGCAAGCTCTAGGTCACGAGTGGCATAGTTCTTCTCATGCTCCTTCAAATTTATTGACTCATAACAAATCACGTGGTTGTCCTACATAATAAATCCTTGGAGTCCTAGTCTGGATGCATCAGTACACACCACAAAATATTTTTTGGGGTTTTCAACTTTTAAGATTGGTGCACTTGTGAGAAGATTCTTTAACCGCTGGAAGCTTTCTTCACACTTCGATGTCCATTCAAAATTTATAGCCTTCCTTTGCAAGGAAGTGATGGCATGTGTAACCTTAGAGAATCCTTCAATGAATATCTATTATACTGAATTCTCGTCACCCTCATGTTATGAGATAGGTATCCCCTTATTTGCTCCAATCCCTCAAACTTTTCCCTCGAGAAATGAAGGAATAAATTAAACCCTTGCAATTTTCCCTCTTTTGAGCTGGTAACGCTCTTTCCCCATTGAAAGAAAGCGTTACCCAAGAATCAAAGAGCCAGCAACACTCCTGATACATGAGCAAAGAGAGGGGCCACCACTCTTTCCCTTACTACAAGAAGCAGTGCCCCCTTATCACTGCCTGTTTGCTTCTTTGGAGAAGAGGTGCTCGATTTTTCAAGGCAAAAAGAGAAGCTCCGAGAGTATTCTCGAAGCTGACCTCCGTGGAGCCTCATCCCTATGGTTTAGGACCAACTAGAGCTTGAGATCCTCCCTTTTGGGATCTAATATCCACCTCACCCATGAGATCCTCAACCATACCTATCCTCCCATGCCTTTAAATACTGGCTCACCCCCCATGGGACAAAGAAGGAAGAATTGCGATGAATTTTGGCTAGGCATTGTTTGTACCTGGAGGTTTGTACCAATGATTAGGTTGGTAAAGTGATACACACTTGCACCGAGTTTGTAATCCCTATAAACATATCCACCATTCTTTCTTGCATTGTTGTCATGTGTAGGATATTCACCTTTAACAACCATAGACTCGATTGGGAAGTGGTTGTTTTCATCATCATTCATGGACATAATGAGGGTTTGCTTTCCCTCTATACAACGTGCCAACTAGTAATCACCACCCCATTCACTATATTTTGAGGCAACCACTACGTATATGTGTCCTACATAACATGATTGTAGGTATATGATCAAATATTTTTCACGTGATAGAAGGCCATTAATGTGAGTTTCAAGACTATGTAAATAAACAAAAAAATGTTAAGGAAATGCATCATACCAGGTTGTACAAGGTCTGAGATATGATCAAAATCTATAGAAATAGATTATTGGTCTTCTTCCAATGGAGCTAACTCAAAAATTGCACACTGATCAAGTGGAAGTGATATGCGATCATATCTATCAACCCAATCCAATGATTCACACCCATCCCAGTAACCATCACAACAAGGCGGGCAAAAAAAAGTTAGTTTTCTGGTCCAAATTTCAAATACTGGGTTATTAGAGCTTCGAACCAAATGAAAGCCATGAGTCCCAAGAACATTCTTGCATTACCATGCATGTGAACAATCTATGGCTACCACCTCCCAAAAAAATCTCTCGAAATGTCTCTTTCTTGTGGATTCTACTCGCATAGTTGATTCCTCTCCCATTACTGACGTGCACCACCTGACTATAGATTGAGCATTTTGGATAGTAGATACTGTAGATAATTTCCATTCCTCTTTTCTTAAGGATTTTATGACACATGCTCCGGATCCATCATGCTCTCCTTTAGCATGCCCAGTCTCAAAATGCTTCCACATATGTGGAACTTTGTAGTTTTTATGCAATGAACACAACCATTGAAATATGCGTTCATTTTTTAACTGAACAACACATCCATCAGACGAAATCTAGTGTCGATCCATCTGTATGTTCCTGCCCTTAAAATGATCATAGAACATGATGAAGCAATGACATACATAGTGGAAGTCATGGAACCTATCATCACTTATGTAGAAGTGATATTCCTTTAGAATTTCTCTTTGCTCTTCACTGCTATTTGGGCCATTCTATATGTGATATGCACCATCAAGGAAAATTGTTCAAAGTGATAATATTGAATTTGGATCTCATTTTGAGGTTGCAGAGTGTAGTTCTCAGCAAAATCAACAACTGAAAGTATAGTACCACGGGGAAATGTATCTCTGCATATTCTAAATTTATCATCCTTCCATCGTGCCAAGTGGACATGTTGAACATATTGATGTGTCTTTTCCATAAATTCCTTGACGAAGTCACTAACTTGTACCTGGTTAACACAAAATGATCTCAGTATCAGTTTTTTTTGTAAGTAAGTAATGAAATGTAACTGTTCAAACATAAATTTATAGATAAATGCATGTACCTGAGATGTCACAAATTGCATTTTTTTTCTTTCTTTCCCTGGGACTATTTCTTAGCTGATATATTTGAAACTTTTCATGTTTTTAACCGTAGTCCCAAATTCATTGTCTCCACTCTTGTGCATACATTGGATCAATAATTCCATTCTAGCATAGTTGGAGCAAGTTCCATCCAAACAAGATTTTGCACAGTCTGTTTTCCCCTCAGGCCTATTGCACATGATACTATGAATGAATTCTCTTGATGAAGTCGTTGGTATTGTCAAGGACCAATCCTACACATGGTTAGTATGCAACATACAACGAATGTACAAAAATGTTTCAAACTAATATTCATATTCTACATGGTATCTACATCAACAAGTGTTATGAAGAGTATTTATTCTAACATACCAGGGCTTACATTTCTCAAAATATCTTTGCCCCAAATTCAATTGTCTACGTTCATTCCTAAATTTCTCATATAGTTCTCTTTGTGTTATATCAAGAATATGCTTAATATGTGGTTCATGATCCTTTGAACCCCTTCTCAGTTTTAGTACATCCTTCCGTTTTGAAGAAGGCCTTGTGTGATCATGCCAAAAACTCTGCACTAGTCCCTTTACTGCATCAACTAGCTTCAGGTCACGATGTGGCAATCGACCAATAAAGGCCCAAAAATCTGTCTGAGTGGTTGTGTCAAGATTTTCTCTTCTAATAGAATACCTACAAAGGGTTTTTACATTCAAATCAACTAGTTTAGATGTAGGCTTGAGAAAATGAAGGACCCTAGTGTTCTTCTTTAAAATTTCTTGTGACAACACACGACGAGCCTCATTGCGGTCCTTTCCACGTGTGTTCTTACCAATTTTACCAAAGACATCTACTAATGTTTTAACTATATGAGAACTTGGTCCAAAAGACTTTATCATATTTATCCCTAACGATTTCCTAACAATATTCATGCCCCTATATTTTAACAATGATAAAAATAATCTACGTTTATCTCCATCACATTTAGAAACAAAATATTTATTTAGTATCTGTTGAGTTTGATAAGAAATACTATGTTTAGATAGTGTACCTTCAATGGAATTGAGGAGTCCTTCATCAAATTGTATATGCTTTAGAGTTCTTCGACATGTGCTTTCTAATGGAGGTAAGGGGGTTGGAATTCTATCATCTAGCTCATCAACAATATGCTATGGCGTTTTAGTAGCAACTTCATGTCCTTCATTCTCTTCCTGGTAGTTGGATGGTGGAAGTTGAACATCCTCATCGATGGTCTGGATAATATTTTCTTCTTCAACAGTAGGCTCCATGTCCAACGCCTCTTCAACAGTATGCTCCATGTCCAATGCCTCTTCATGAGCTTCGTCTTGAGATGGTAACTTATCACTTTGACTTGATGTGGGAATTAAAACATCCCCTAATGAGCACCTACGTTTTGCTTCTTGAATACTTCCATGGGGTGCTTGTTCAACAAATATTGTGGAAATTGAAGGTCCCTATAGTGAATGCTTCCCTTTTTCTTGTGGTGGATTAATAGGATGAACTATGGTATCCTCTATAATTGGATTTGGATTAGTTTCCAAATAAATCCTCCAATTAATCATGTCTATTCTTTTATTGTCTTTCTCTTCTTCAATGACTTCTTGAGGTCTCTTATTCCTTGCTGATTTTCTTCCTTGGTTACGTACATTCCCCATCACCACAATCATCAATTCAATATAGTTTGTTTTTTCTGCTCCTCAATTACAAGCTTTCATACCTTTAACTTGCTTTATAACTATAGATCCTTCAAGGTTCTTCAATCTTCCTTCTCAATTGTTCATATTTACCATCAAAACAATGATGAATGAGAAAATTTACCTGTCGGTTCTCTTGAATAATAAGCAAATGAAAGTTAAATTATAAATTTTTCCTCAAGTTGATTCTCTTGTACAATTGTGTATATCCACTATCACCATGAAAGGATATTGAAGATTGATATCTTATCCTACGTGCTCCTCAACCATGAAAGATGTCTTCAATGTTGCACCTGCATAATAAAAAGAATAATGGAGAATGTGTATTGTGCGTATTTCCACAGGCAGGCTTGTGCTCTATTGAAAAAAACCGCATGATAATTGGAATTTCGTGAAGACAGAGTAAAGTTGCTCTCGGAAAAAAACAATGCACTGTTTTTACAGTCCTAAAATGGGCACGTGTTATAGAGTTAAAACGCATACGCGATTTGTAGAAGTAAAACGTGCACGCGATATTTTTAAGCACAATTAATAGTTTAGGTGCACGGATAAGGCAACGAATAAAATCATAAGAAAACAAATGTTTTCTATGTTTAGAAACAAAGCAAATTTTTTTAGTGTTCCCTTCTTTTCATGCATATAAATTTTTCTCTCTATACCCCCAATAATCGCTAGATACCCCCTATCTCTTTCTAAATATACCTTCCTTATTCTCTCTACATCCCTCCCTATATTTTTCTTTCTCTCCCTTACTCCATCCCTCTCTCTCATCGTCTCTCCCCTTCTTAGGGTGGTATCTCTCTCTCTATGTGTGTGTGTGTGTCCCGCCCTCACTCCCCGTCTTTCAAAACCACTCTCCACCTTATTTATACCTCCCTCACTATCCCTCCCTACATCACTCTACGATGATGATGATTGTTGGATAATAACTCCCGATTCATTTATTTCATAGCCAAAGCATGTATTTATACATTTACAAATGTTGGTTCAGTTTCATCTTCCACGCAGCCTTTTCAGCTTCCTACATAACTATTCATTTTCCTTTATTTATTTACAAAATATAATCCCGACGGATTATATTCCAACAATCCCCCCCTTAATGTGAAGGGGTGTTAGTAAGTCCGAGCATGTTTCTGAATCTTTCAAACCTTTCTCGTCCAAGCACTTTGGTGAAGATGTTTGCAACTTGATCATTTGTGGAACAATGTCGAAGATGGACTGTCTTGGCCTCTACATGATGTCGAATCAAATGATACTTTGTGTTGATGTGTTTGGTTCGATCATGGAATCTAGGATTCTTAGCCAGCTTGATTGTAGAAGTATTGTCGATCAATAATGGAGTGGAGTTCTCTTGTTTTTCTTGCAAATCTTCAAGTATCTTCCTAAGCCATACTATTTCTTTTGTTGCTTCAGCTGTAGCCACATATTCTGCTTCTGTTGTTGAATCTGCTGGAACTGACTATTTGCATGATCTGCATGAGACAGCTTCTGATCCAAGACTCATAGTGTATCCAGAATTTGATACTCCTGTCTCCTTATCACCATCAAAATCTAAGTCTGAGTACCCAATAAGTTTGAAGTCATCCACTTTAGAGTACTTGAGTCCAACGTCTTGAGTCCCCTTCAAGTATCTTAGAACTCTTTTTGCAGCTGACCAGTGTCCTTCACAAGGTTTATGCATGAACCTTGAAAGTATGCCAACAACATAAGAAATATCTGGTCTAGTTGTTGTAAGGTAGATAAGACTTCCTACAAGTTGTCGATACTTGGTTGCATCCTCAAATTCTTTTCCTTCGCTTGATGTGAGCTTCATTTTCCTGTTCCATTGGAGTAGAGATAGGGTTGCATTCTGTCATGCAAAATTTGTGTAGTAGTTCTCCAACATATTTTTTCTGAGATAGGAATATGTACTTAGGATGTTGAGTGACTTCAATTCCTAAGTAATAGTGGAGATGTCCCATATCTGTCATTTCAAAGATCTTTTTCAAATCTTTCTTTATGGATGCTATATAGCTCTCATTGTTCCCTGTCATCAAAATATCATCTACGTACACCACAAGATACACAACAGATCTTCCAACTTTCTTTATAAATAGTGTTGTATCATCAAGATCAAAATGTTCAAAATTTAACTTCAAAATATGCTCGGTCAATTTTTCATACCATGCGCGAGGCGCTTGTTTTAGGCCATACAAGGATTTGACAAGCTTGCATGCCTTTTTTTATTTTCCTTTCACAACAAAGCCTTCTGGTTGAGACATGAAGACATTCTCTTTCAAGTCTCCATTCAAGAAAGTAGTCTTCACATCCATTTGATGAACTTTCCACCCTTTTTGAGCAGCTAAAGAGAGTAAGGTACGGATGGTAGCCCATTTTGTTGTAGGAGAGAATGTTTCTTCATAGTCAATTCCTTCCTTCTGTGCATAGCCTTTTGCTACAGGCCTTGCTTTGTGCTTGTCAAGTGAGCCATCTGATCTGTATTTGTTCTTGTACACCCACTTGCACCCAATTGGTTTGGTTCCAACTGGAGGGTCAACCAGCTTCCAAGTTCCATTCTTCATGAGTGCATCATTGTCATTCTGCATAGCTTCTTTCCACTCAACTCGAGTAGAAGCTTCTTCAAAGGAAGTTGGTTCACAGTTAGCAGATAAATTAAATTCACAATCAAATGATACATCCATGTCATCACCTAAATTATCTGCTTCTCCTCCATCTTCATGTCTTTTTGAACTTCTCGTTCCCGTCTTTCCAACTTCATCTGGATGGACACTTTCAAGTGTCTTTGTGGCCCATTTAGGAATATTCTGTGATGGTCCCGGTTGATCAGCTGGTGGTGCTTCATCATTGATTGATATTCTTCCAATTCTCTCAATCACATCATCCAGTTGAATCTCTTGATCAGGTGAAGTAGCCGGAACTTCTTCATGCGGGGTAGTTGGTGCTTCATATGGAAATTCCAAAGGTTGATCCATAATAGGAATCCCCCCTTCAAGGTTTGGAATTTCATATTCATTTTCAGAATATTTCTTTGGATGAGGATATTTTTCCAAATGATCAAGTTGTCTCTCAATGGACTGGTCATTTTTATTAGTTTTAAGAAAAATGAAACTAATTATGCATAGCTTCTTTCCACTCAACTCGAGTAGAAGCTTATTCAAAGGAAGTTGGTTCAAAGTTAGCAGATAAATTAAATTCACAATAAAATGATACATCCATGTCATCACCTGAATTATCTGCTTCTCCTCCATCTTCATGTCTTTTTGAACTTCTCGTTCCCGTCTTTCCAACTTCATCCGGATGGACACTTTCAAGTGTCTTTGTGGCCCATTTAGGAATCTTCCGTGATGGTCCTGGTTGATCAGCTGGTGGTGCTTCATCATTGATTGAGAGTATTCCAATTCTCTCAATCAAATCATCCAGTTGAATCTCTTGACCAGGTGAAGTAGCAGGAACTTCTTCATGCGGGGGAGTTGGTGCTTCATATGGAAATTCCAAAGGTTGATCCATAATAGGAATCCCCCCTTCAAGGTTTGGAATTTCATATTCATTTTCAGAATATTTCTTTGGATGAGGATATTTTTCCAAATGATCAAGCTGTCTCTCAATGGACTGGTCATTTTTATTAGTTTCAAGAAAAATGACATCTCTGGAAATAACAAACTTCTTGTTTACCTCATCATACGGATGGTATTCCTTGGAGTATTCTTCGTACCCCAGAAAAATGCATTTTCTTCTTCGAGCACCAAGCTTGTTTCTTTGCTCCTTTGGAATCAAGGCATAACATGTGGAACCAAAAACTCTGAGATGCCTGACTGAAGGGAGATGGCCAAACCACATTTCATGTGGAGTCTTGTTATCAAGAGCATTTGAGGGACTTCTGTTTCTCAAATAGGCTGCACATTTTACTGCATCACCCCAAAACATTAGTTTTACATTCTCAAAAAACATCATTGAGCGAACCATATTCATTATGGTTCTGTTCATTCTTTATGCTACACCATTTTGTTGAGGATTGTAGGGAACGGTAGTCTGATGTGAAATTCCATGTTCGCGAAGATAATCTTCAAAAGCATTTGAAGTGTATTCTTTCCCATTGTCAGTACGAAGTGTACCAATTTTAGAATGTGCTTTTTTTTCTATCAATACATGAAAGTCTTTGAATGTTTGAAATGCTTCTGATTTTGTCTTTAAACAGTAAATCCAGCACATTCTTGAGTAGTCATCAACAAAGGTCATAAAATACTTATTTCCATTGGCAGAAGGAGTTGGCATTGGGCCACATAAATCAGAATGCACTAATTCTAATTTCCTACTTGCTCTGAAATTAGATTCATGGAATGGTAGCTTACTGTGTTTCCCTAATATACATGCATCACATTTGCTCTTCTCTTTGGGAATGGTGGGAAAACCAAATACACCATTATTTCTCAACAAATGAAGACTGTTATAATTCAAATGACCAAATCTTGCATGCCACAATAAACTTGATGATAAATTACCTTCTCCATGCTGAGAGAGGTAGGCATAGTTCTGAACTCTTGTAGATGAACCCTTTAGCTTTAGCAGCTTTCCATCTTCGTATCCAGTCATGATGACTTGGTTGTCAGAGGAATTTCTTATTTCTACGATTCCATCAAACATGTGGATGGAATGGCCTTGCTGTCGAATCTCCACCAAGGATAGCAGGCTTCTCCGCAACTCTAGAAGATAAATAACATTCTTCAACAAGAAATCAGGGAATCCAGGCATCTTCAGCCGAATGGTGCCCATTCCCTTTGGTTTAAGACTTGACTTATATGCAAAGTAAACTATGCCATTTATTGTTTCATTAAGTTCTTCAAAACAGTCTTTTCTAAAAGTCATGTGTGATGTTGCACCAGTATCAAGTAGCCAATAATCTTTGTAAGATGAAAGTGAAGTCATTTCATTAATTCCAAGATTACAATGTGCAACAATACAATGAGCAGAATCAGAAGATTTACTAACATCTTGGTTTTTATTGTCATCTTTCTTCTGGTTATGTCTGTCTTTGATGGAGTCCCACGAAGCCCAACACTAATCTGATGTGTGTCCAGTCTTTCTACAACACTTGCACTGCAAATCTGATCTTTTGCTGGAGTTGTTTCTGCCTCCTCTACCTCTGAAGTTTCTTCTTCCTCTGCCTCTCTTGTTGCTTTCTCCTTTGGGATGATCTTTGGACTGGTCTTTGGTGTGGTTCTTTGCTTTCTGAGCAAAGCAAAGTGATTCTACAGATGCTATAGATTGCATCTTTTGCAACTGCTACTGTAAATTACAATATTGAACTTAATATGACAAAGAGAATGAGATAATAGAAGAACAATAACCTTGCAGGTCTACAGCCTCTGCCAAGGTGATTTACAATAAGTTCATTTACAGAGAAAATATGCCGTCAATAAGTTCATAAGCAAATAATTCACCACTGGTGATGGTGAGGGAGAGGCATAGCTCTCAAAGAAACACAGGATTAGAATGCTTTCAATGCATCTCCATGTAATTTACTTTAGAGTGTTTTTTATATGGACAATTCAAATCTTCTTATGAAAAATTACAATAATACCTCAATACATTATCTTGGAACAGACTTGTAGCAGCACCCAGAGAAATGAGTTCTCAACACCTCTTGTAGTTACACACTCTTCTTGCAGTCTTCTCGGTCATAGCAATGGTATTTATATCAACACATTCATAGCAATGCCCTTCACACCCAAAAGAAACAGCGCTAGGTCTGGATGGACTCAATACGCAAGCAGCTTCAAGAACTTGCAGCAGCAGAAAAATTGCACAGTGGCAATATTCCCAATTGCACGAGCAATCTCAATGCAATCAACACCAACAAAACAACATATATCTTCCACAAGAGTATTCAATGTATGATATATATCAGTCACAATATAGAAAGAGTCTTCAATATATATCAGTCACCATATATTTTGCAGTCACGGTCCATTTCAACCAACAAAAAAAGGTTTACCTCTGTGTGAATGTATGAGAGCATGAGTTTCATAAATCACTTTCAATATTCTTCACATGTTCCAACAAGAATATTAGTGATGGGGGAGAGCATCGATTCTCTCCTTCACACAAATGAAAAGGAATGAGCCTTCAAACTCCAATCATCGTTCTTCAACAAACTTGCAGGATCAAGACTCCAACGCAGTCTTCAAAATGTATATTCCTCCATGTGACTGATTAAGAGCACCTTCAAAAGAGTGCCTTCATGCAGCAGTTCAACGCAGTCTTCAAAAGAGTGCAAGTCACGTGACTGAGCAATGGTGCGAGTCTTCACGCAGTCTTCACGCAGTCTTCACGCAGAGGGCATTCACCAGGTGGAATAAATCCAGTAGCAAGTATGAGGACTCCTACTTTCTGTGTATACTTGTATACACCGACAAACTCCGAGAGAGATAAAGTGTAAAATAGTGAGCAGGGTACGCATAGGTCACAAGAGAAAACACCATCCACGATGTATCCTTTACCAACATAAGCTACATAAAATTAGGGTTTCCACGAGTTCGCAACTCCTGAAACAATGTTGTCGCAGCACAAATACATAGATGGTGGATGTCTCAGTACACGCGCAAAGGAAGAATGGCTGGACTCTCACAAGTTTGCAACAAAAGAAGTTCCAAACGTAGATGGTGGACATCTTAGTACACACGCAAAGGTAGAATGGGTGGACTCTCACAAGTTTTCAACAAAAGAAGTTCCAAACGCAGCATATATACTCAACAATCATAGCATATATACGCAGCATATCTACTCAACAATCACGCAACATATATACTCAATAATCACAGCATATATACGCAGCATATAAACTCACATCTCAATGCATATATTCAATAAACTCATAGCTCCAATACACAAAAATTAGGGTAAATTTTAGGTTTTACCAACGGTCAGAGACTACGATGAAGAATCAAGCATTTGTGTGAAGACTGCTTGTGAAATGTATGGAGTCCGAGTCTAAATGTGAGTGAAGAACCTCACGCTTGTATTCAACTAGTGGTGCTTCATACGAGCTCCATGCACACTTGCAACTCCGGACAACACACTCGCAGCAGAAATAATATGAAATCGCAGCTTACACAACAGATTAGGGTTAGGCAGGTCTCGAAGAGAATAACGCATACAATGCATGCAACTGGTAGACTGACGGAGCAGGAAGCCTGAAACGAATTTGGCAGAACGAAGGTCTAGCAAGCAGAATGCCAGGACTGAAATGCAGCCAGGAGTTATGGTAGGTGGTGCTCTGATACCATTGTTGGCTAATAACTCCTGATTCATGTATTTCATAGTCAAAGCATTTATTTATACATTTACAAATGCTGGTTCAGTTTCATCTTCCACCCAGCCTTTTCAACTTTCTACATAACTATTCATTTTCCTTTATTTATTTATAAAATATAATCTCGACGGATTATATTCCAACAATGATGATGATGAGGGTCATGATGGTGAAGACAATGATGATGAACATATTGATAATGATGATGATGATGATCTACATGATGATGATGATGATCTACATGATGATGATGATGATGATGATGATGATGATGATGATGATGATGATGATGATGATGACAGCAATGATGAGGGTCATGATGGTGAATATGATGATGATGAAGACGATGATGATGATAATGATGATCATGATCATGATAACGATGATGATTATCATGATGGTGATGATGACGATGATGATGATGATGATGGTGAACATGATGATGGTGATGATGATGATGAACATGATGATGATGATGATGATGATAAAGACGAGGGTGATGATAATGATGGTGATGAAGACGACGACGAAGATGATGATGATGAAGACAATGATGATGAACATGATGATGATGATGATGATGATGATGGTGATGATGAACATGATGATGGTGATGAACATGATGATGATGATGATGATGATGATGATGATGATGAAGATGATGATGATGAACATCATGCTGATGATGATGATGGACATGATGATGGTGATGATGATCATGAACATGATGATGATGAAGATAATGATGATGAAGAGATGATGATGATGATGATGATGAAGACGACGACGAAGATGATGATGATGATGATGAACATGATGGTGGTGATAATGATGAACATGATGATGGTGATGATGATGATGAAGAGGATGATCATGATCATGATTACGATGATGATTACCATGATGGTGATGATGATGATGATGATGAAGGATGATAATGATGATGATGATGAAGATGATGATGATGTCGATGATGATGATGATGACGATGATGACCATGATGATGAAGACGATGATTATGTTGATGATGATGATGATTATGGTGATCTGAGATGATGATGATGAACATGATGATGACGACGATGATGATGATGATGATTTTGATTATGACGATTATGATGATGATGATGAGGGTCATGATGATGATGATGATTATGATGATGATGATGATGGTCATGATGGTGAAGACAATGATGGTGAAGACGATGATGATGAAAATCATGATAATGATGATGATGATGATGATGATGATGATGATAATGATGACCATGATGATGATAATGATAATGATGATGATGATGATGATGAAGACGATGATGATGAACATGATGATGATGATGATGATGATGATGATGAACATGATGATGGTGATGATAATGATGATGATGATGATGATGACCATGATGATGATCACGATGATGCTGACGATGATGATCATGATGATCATGATGATGAAGACGGTGATGATGAACATGATGATCATGATGATCATGATGAATATGATGATGATTATGATGATTTTCATAACCCCAAAATTTAAAAAAAAATTAAAATTTTTAAGATAACATAAAATGTCTGATTATGCAGTTTACTAACTGCTAGCGGTTAACGGAAAATGAAACAGTTTGACAATTATTATTAATTGGTTTCATAATAATACAACTAATACAACTTTCATTTTCATAAGGTATATAAGAATGACTTGCATCCAAATTTCTTTTAGATTTACTAATAAATTTACTTTTTGGCAAGTAGGTGAAATCTATCTTTGACAACTTGGGCTTACTTAGTGTTATGCTAACGCAGATGGACTGCTGGTTCTTACAGGTTCAAAAGGTAACGATCGATCAAGTAGAAGTTTAATTCATAAGGCAGCAAGAATTATTTCTGTTGCATGTTAATATGCTAGTAAATAAACTGATTATTTTAGAAGCAAGCTCTGCTGAGGTAAAGTAAATGTCTTCTATAGTTCTTATTTCTAAGACAGTATTTAATGTTTAGTCATAAAAATTGTTAACTTTATCATACTTAGCTAAACAAAAGATACCTATTGTGAGCTTAAAGCTTCGATTCTTTGTCATACAATTACTTCTATTTTAACATGCTTATAATGCTAATGTTATGTTTAAATGTACTGTCTTTTATTCATGAAAGTACTCCTATCAATCTCGAAGGTAAAGATTTCCAATAGAGTACATGTTTCTATCTTGTCTCTATATTACTATCCATAGAGATTATTAACCTATTGGTTGTATGTACATATGCTAAACATCAATTATAAACTTCAGTACTTAAATTATCGCCTTGATGCATGTATTATTGTAACAACATACAATACCACATTATTTTATAATGTAGCAATCTAAATCTTAGTTGCATTATGTAGAGATCTTACTACCTGGAAATTTCCATGACATTATAAGTTTGGTTCCTTTACTTAGATACATCATCTCAAGATGGAATATTACCTACCACCACTTTTATAATATTTGAATCATAGGTAAATACATTATCAGTGTTGTTACTGTAATTTATAAACCCTGTGCATGGTTTACACCATAGTAAAAATACTATTATCATGATGCCTCACTCATAATAAGTTGTAGTTTATAATAACAACTATCGTATATTTTACTACCTAGAACTTCTAATCTAAGGTCTATATCAATGAGACATTATAACAAGGACTCTAATACTATATTAGAACCCAGTAAGCACAATTGAATTTATAAATAATGCTAGGATTCATTATTATTGTCATTGGCAAGTTGAGCATTCAAAACATTATTTGTAAAGGTTTACACCAAAGTTAAGCCTCGTGATTGTTAAATTAACATAGTTTAAACACCTTTACTCTATAGTCAAACAACATATATTAGTTATTAGCAATTATAACTAATCTTAAACCATCGAAAGCAAATGATATGGTTTGTGATTTCAATAATATGTAATTATTTTAAAGTTGATTTTTAAAGTAAACATACAAATCATTATTAGAAATGTTTATACTCTAGTCGACCTTGGGATTGTTTCAAAGGAAAAGTTTTTACATCCTTGCTCTATGGTCAATGTTATAAACTCATCGTTAACTATTATTACAATCCTCGATATTAACGTTTACCATGATATAGTTTGGTATTTTCATTAGTGAATAAATATATATACGTTTCATAGTTGATGGCATAGTTTGTTTAGTGATCATTGCAATAATAAATTGATAATTGGAGCGCAGATTGACTATAGACAAGACCCTTGCATGGTTGAAATATTTGGAGGGCACATGGTCTGCTCTTGTCCATGCATTGGTGACTTAAAAGGCTGGAAACCCCTATTCACCTGTCATTTTTACCCCAAGGGTTTCGCTGGCCTGCGGGTTTCTCTGTGTATTTTTCTTGGCAGCCATGAGAGGTTGTTCCTCTCCTTGCTTGCTCCATGGCTTTTGTTTTTTGCTGTGTGGTTCATTTCCAATCTTAGGTTCAAGAACTTCATGGTTGTGAGCCTTACTGCACAAGTGGTTACTTGTTTATCGGTTTGGCTCTTGGCCTGTCCAAAGTTTCAGTTCTGTTTTCTTTCTGGCTCATCACAGCTTTGTGAAGCTTAAGCTTGTTGATACTGTCTCCATTCCAGGGTCAGCATAGGGGTTTGAATACTCCTTTGTATAAATTGCTAAGCTGGTGGTAGCTTCTTCGTTGCTCAAATTCTCTTCTTCTTGTAGGTAAAAACAACTCAGTTTTTAATATGAATAACCCTTTGTTAAATTATTAATATAGTTAGGGTTTAAGTTAGAAGCTGAGCTTTGTGCTAATGCACAGTAATGTGCTCTTTGCAGGCATTCATGACAGCTCCATTCTTTAGTGGAAAAGAATACAATGGTCGACTTCAGTGGACTCGTGGCCCCAAGTGGTAATCCCTAAGTTCAAAACTGGGTTTTTCCCTACTTGAAATGAGGGTTAATGAAGGAAAACTCAGTGCTTGGAAGCTTGTTTCAGTTTCTTCGTTAGTTAAGAATTTTTAACATATTGTTTTCTAGTTTTTAATTACAAACCCTTGCTGTTATGCTGGGTAATACCATCCCTTGAGCCGTGATATGTATTTTTGTTAAGTTTTAGCCTTACGACCCGACAATGTAATACAGTTGGTTTTTAATTAAAAGAAAGACTTTGAAAAATCTTGGAGCTATGTCTCGTTTTTGCAGCAGTTTTGTTAACCTATAAATAATGTGTTATTTTACTATTTTAAAAGGTTTATAAATATCTTTATTTGCAGGAAGACTGTGGACAGTCTATTGTCTGAATTTTAGCCTTCTTGATCATTTTGTTACACAATTAATAATAGAACTAGTTAAAAACTTAAATAGGTTAATTTATAGTTGGATAAAGTAGTTGTTAGGGTTTCGACCCTCAAGTTGTTCTTTCGAAGATTATAAGCCTATTTGATAAAAAATAATAAATAGCTCCTAAATATGTAACTCTTAGTTTTATTTTATTTAATGTTTGTATTTACATTTATTTCATTTACTATTCTATAGATTACAGTTATTCAAAACTCTGTAAGAATAGAAAGTTGACTTTGGAACTCTATTTATTTTTCATAAAATAAGGGTTTATATATATAAAACCCAAATCTGTTTTTTATTAAGTAATAGTTTTTAAAAGAAATACTGTTTGGTTAATAACTTGTTTATATACTTAGCTATTAACTCCTATAAAATTTTATTTGTATCAGTATACTATTACTGTAACTCTAGTGTAGTTTAATATTTCTTTTCCTGCATTTTATTTAGTTACACTAAGTAAAAATAGTAAACACAAATAAACCATAACACTGTTTTTCATAATATTTTAAACATTGAAATAAATTTTGCTATATACAGATACAAAATCTTATCTACTATTTCCGTTCTCTTAAGAATTCTTTCATCTACTTAAAGCATTCTAACTATGTCGGAGTGCGACCTGGTTTCTAGGTGGGGAAAAACATAGTTTAGAAATTTATTTTCATTCTATTTCACTATTCTCTACACCAATTTCATTTTTATAACAAACTAAATAGAATACTAAATATAACATTTCACAAACTTTGAACATTTAACATTCATCTAGCAGTTAAACTAAGTTTTATTTAACTTAAACAATAAATAAAATAACATAGAACCTGTTGAGGACAAGATGACAACAACTTTAGGAGGTCATTCCTCCCTACCAAACTCTTGGAGAGCGCTCAAACAACGCTTCCTCAGGACCCCTGAGCCTGTTCCTGGTCTTCTTGGCTGCGAACTGGGTGGAGAATGCAACTGTAGAACCCTATGTCATTTGAGTAGTTCAATACCTCAATAAAACACTCTGCTCTCAGTAGTATGATCTTCAGCTTAAAAGCTGCAACTAGATCAATCAGCAGTTATCCCCTCAAACACTTTCCAGAATTCCCCTCCATTGAATTTCTCTAAAGTATAATCATTCACCCTGAATGATCACTTCTCTAGAATGAGCAGCCTCATCTCTCTTCAATGGGAATTTTTATAAATATTCCTAGGTCTTTTGGGTCAGTTTTCATTAATTGAGCCACCTGCTCTGTTTCCACTTTCTTGGGTAATCATGGCCACAAATGTAGGGAGGTTTCCACCCAGAACAATTGGAAGTGGTTTGAGGATGCTGCCACATGTTAGTTTGCTCTCCACCCAGTCTCCTCCACCAATTTGACCAGTAAACACTCTTTTAACAGCTCTCCTAAGTTGTTGCCTCCTCATTTATTTATTTATAAATAAAATATTCATAATTTACATTAAATATCCTTGACCCCACTAGGTCATCAATTACAACTTAGCATAAAATTTAACATATTGTTCCTCAAATAATATAAATTGTTTTTTGCAAAATTGGGGCATGTGACATACACACCCCCTTAAATTATAACATCGTCATCGATGTTATTTATTCCTCATCCTCAGAATTACCTTGGAACAGAATTGGATATGCATCTCGCATATGACTTTCCAATTCCTAGGTGGCTTCCTCTAAACTAAGGTGCTTCCATTGCACCTTCACTTGACCAATGGTGCGGTTCCGAAGTGTGATCTCCCTCTGCTTGAGGATACAGTCCGGTTCCACTAGAAAATCTCCTTCTAGTTCCACCCATACATCACTACTACATTTCGATCCAAAATCCGACGGTTACTTCCGACGGCGCGTGGATTTTTTCTTTTAAACCTACCAAAAATCAGAAAGTTAATTTTTTTTTTTTAAATTTTGGTCATAAGCGTCGCTTAAGCGACGGCTAGGCTCATAAGCGTCGCTTAAGCGACAGCTAGCCTAGCAAGTGTCACTTAAGCGACGGCGCATAAAAAAAAAATACCATTGATTTTCTCTTCAAAGAAACCGTCAGCCTCGATGAAAAGACCGCCAAAAAACCCCAATGTTAAGCCATCAGCGTTGATGAAAAGACCGCCAAACAAACCCCAATGTTCAACCATAATTTCCCTAGTTTTTGCTCATCATGTGAATGCATTTTCTAATGGGTAGTAGTGGCCTTTAAAAGTTTTGAGGTGGATATAAATTTTAAATTGTTGTAATTTAAAATAATTATGAATTGGGTCTTTTATTTTGGCCTTTGGATTTTTTTCTTGCCCTAGATTTTGCTTTAACTTGTAACATCAAGTGACATCAAACATTTCTTGTGTACTATGGCTCCTTGTAAAACCTCCAATGACATTAGAGACTCTCAAGGTTTTTTCCTTTCCCATGTCCCAATCGAACAAATATAGGATACACAAGGAATTCATTTGTTGTAAACCCTTGTTACTGAACAACGAGTGTTTTAGGGGAAAATGGGTACTGTGTGTACTGTGGGCAGGGTAGGGCTCGTTACCACGCCATTTGAGCTTTTAACACACCTAACAATTCCCATTGTTTAACCAAATTTATTTCTTCACTTCGTTTGGCCACTTGGGCAGTCCTCGTCTGGGTATTATACTCGTAGTTTGCAAGTAAATTTGGTGATGAAATTAATCACATAAATTCTGCTGGTGAATAGTCTCTGACTGATTGCCTACAGAGTTGAAGGAAGAAGCAGAAGAAGAAGAACAGAAACCATGGCCACCTACAAGAACAGAATACCATCGTGCTTCCTTCTGCTGGTCATGGCGTTTGTTTTGATGGCTTTCCAAGGATTTCATAAGATCAAAGATGGGCGGTTGTCTAATGACATAATAAGTGAGAAAATTGCAGAAATTGAGAATCTACGGGAGCAATTACAAGTTCCCAAATTCAATCTTAATCCCCCAACTAGCCACTCTTATTTGCAGGCCCTCTTCGGTCCATAATCGACTTGGGTGATTGGGGTTTTCAGAATCAGCACACGTAATCATCGATCCAATGGACTATGGTTTNTACCCCAACTAGCCACTCTTATTTGCAGGCCCTCTTCGGTCCATAATCGACTTGGGTGATTGGGGTTTTCAGAATCAGCACACGTAATCATCGATCCAATGGACTATGGTTTTCTCACCTACACTTGCCTACTCCTAGATTCGATGGCTTGGGGTTTGTTCACCTATGCCTACCTGCTCGCAGATTTGACAGGGAGGGGTTTCTCCAAGGGATGCACATTATCAATGCAGGGTCTACGATTTTGGTGAATGATGTTGGTGGGGCGTTTAGCTAAGCCTGCTCGTAGATTTGACAGGGTGGGGTTTCTCCAACGGCTGCACATTATCAATGCGGGGTCTACGATTCTGGTGAATGATGTTGGTGGGGCGTTTAGCTAAGCTTGTTACTGGGTCCTTTCTATTTCCTCTTTTAAAAATTTTTGTTATTTCACATTAATTTTTCAGCGTATATGGGCCATTTTCTTCCAAAACTAGGATTTTGGTTCACCTAGAAAGTTTTCAGAGTTTTTCAGGTTGCCTTCTAACAATATTTTCTAATATTCTCTGATATTCTGATAAGTTTCTTTCAATACCCATGGAAATATATTCTCCAAAACAGTATATGCTACATTGCTAGAGAAATAATATACTAGAACCAGAGGCTATTCCAGGCCTTTCACCACCACATTTGCTAGAAAATAACTCAGCTCATTACCACTCTCCTTTTGGTCAAGTTCAGGAAATAAACAAAATGTGTGATATGTTTGCTAAAAAGGATTTACCCTATAAGAGAGATAGATGTTCAATATTATGAAACAATGGTAATAATCAGGATCTATCCCCAAATCTAAATGCACAGGGTTCTGTTCATCTCAATTCAAATTGTGATACTGAAAGTCAGTCAGCAAAAACATGCAATTTAGATGGCTTGTCCACCCAAATGTCATGTCCTGTTGATGGCAACACTGTTAGCCATGCATCTATGAATGGATCCACTGATTATAGTTCTCAAAGATCTAGTCCATTGTGCATGCACGGTGTTTGTCTAAATCCTGAGGGGAAGCATTCTGCAGAAATGGTAGCTTCCTTGAATAGTAATCATTCAAAGTCTAGTTACCCTTGTGACTTGAAGGGAGGTAGGAAAAGCAATTTTTCTTCAAAATATGATGTGAAAGTTGAAGCATGTGGACCAATTATTGATGGGCAGAACTTTATTCACAATGGAGAACATAGAGAAATCAGTAAATTTCCAATCAAATCAATTGAGAGTCTTAGGACTGATAGAGGCTCCCGTTCTAGTCATGACAAAGGTATGCCAAGGAGTTTCGATGCAGCAGGTAGAAACTTGGAACTTCAACACAAATGCCCTTCGAATAAGGTGCCTGGGTATGTTGAAGACAAAAGCACTGATCGAATCTAATCTCATGATATGCAGTGTTGACACCAATGGGATTTCATACAGCGCTTTGTTTAAGCAGATATGCTGACCCATTCCTCAGTTATTAACTATAGGAATGAATTCTTTGAGTGCATATCTGCTCACCATGTTATGAAGTTTAACATGGTATCAGACCTGTAGCTCTGAAATTCTCCATGCAACCTTCATCCTCAAGATTAGAGTCACTGTCAGATGGCTGAAGATGATCCCTCTCATCTGAGAGAGGCAAGAATGGATCAACGCCGCTAGCCCACCTCAATGATGTAATGCTGGAAGAAACATATTTTCGAGGCTTCAAGCAGAGGCAGCTTGTCCCTCTTACCCCTCCTGCTCCACAATCAAAAAAGAAACGGCTTAAACGAGAGTAAACAACTCTGTGACCCCTATGGCACACCCTGGCACAAATAGAACAGCACCCTTTAGAAACAGTTAGATCGCAAGTGTAGCAGAAATAATGACCTGTCAAAATAGCCTGTCAAACTTGATGGTCTTTGTATAATGTTTGAAGCTGAGAGAGTATTATATCTAGAATGATATAATACACAGGGGTTTTCGGCTACCTAGTGTTCCCTAGATTTTCTACTCACTATAACAATGAATTCTCTATTCAATCTAGACAACACTATCTCATACTTGCCACCGAGTCCTTTGTTGCATGATAAGCTCTCACATACCCAGGTTCATGGGTTCATGGTGTATGTTGGAGGATTTGCAGACATGGGATAACATTCCGCTTGTATTGGGGCATGGAACAAGAAGCTCTTCATTTCAACAGAAGGCCTACATGGCCTAGCACCAAAATCATGACAATGTTTCATGTAATTTATTAAAATTTAATTACATACAATCCAAGGTGGCAGAGTAGGGAATTGCATAGTGATGGTACAGGGATGGGAGTGTTGGTTACATCCCCAATATTATCTCCAGGCCATCAGGAACATCCCCAACTTGTCCCCAAGTCCCCTGGGACATGGGAACTATGGGGACAGCCTACAAGTACCCAAGGTTTGGGGACATGTCCCTAGGTAAATGTGGATGTGAAGCAGCTTTTTTATATTCTTATGGCTGAATCAGGAGTTGTTCACTTCTTCTCTATATGGAATTTATATAACTAAAAACTATGAATATATATTTTTGTCAGGCTGAATCCCTATGGGTTATGTTTAAATGACCAGATGCAAATGTACAATAGTTGCATAATGAATGAACTGTAACTTTAGCAGTCCTTTGTATCCTTGTTTGTTCCATTAAGTGTGAAATTACAATCTATTGTTAAATCTTCTCCAACCTTCAACATCTTTTTATGTAAATTGATTCTTATTTCTTTCTTTGTTTCATGTCATTCAATTGGATCTTGTTATGCATTTTTTTATTTAGCCTTGCAAAATATACTTTGCTTAAAAGTAGGATGTGTGATTTGATCAATAGTTCGGTCAGACTTTGCAATATCGTTGGAATTTTTTTGCATGTGCTAATGGTACTGCTTTTGTTGTTCAGAGTTTGTAAGTGTTGTCACCAGACTTGTTATATTATATTTTGTTGGTTTGGTTTTAATAGCTTAGAATATTTCATGAAGATATCAGGTATTTCTATGTGATAGTGTTGCAATGGACTAAGAGACTGGTATACTAATTATGCAGGTAACTTCACAACTCTGGAGAGATGGACTGGAAAATATGTAGGAGCTGCAGCTATGTATTTTGTCTCTAAAAAGCTTAAGAAGAAACATAATATCATAGACGAGCGTGCCTCGCTATATGAAGCTGCAAATACTTGGGTGGAAGCTCTTAATAATAGGTTGTTTATGGGTGAGTATACAAGCAGAATTTCTCCTATTTCTGTTTTGAACTGAAATGGAATCGATACTAAATAAATGGAACTGTATCACTTCTGACTTTTGAGTTGGCATTTAATGCATTTACGGGTGGTTTTAAACCCAATTTGGCAGCCTTGGCTATCTTTGGATTATTAAGACCCATTCGTTATTTGCAGTCTGGAAAGGATATGGTAGCAAACACAAATATTGGTGCATGGTACTCCAAAATGGAGGAGGCAGTGGGCGGAACTTCAGGAATCAAGGATTAAATATGTTTTCCTATTTGAGTAGCAGCCAGCATCGAAAGACAACAGCACCATTTCTCCTATTATTAGGCTATTAAGGACCATTTAGACAGTTTAACAATCATTAATGCTTGTATTGATCATTATTGTTCAGCCTCGATGTTCTTCCAGTTTTGGCTAAAAAATAGGCAATAAGTAAGCTGATTATTCTGAGATGACGTGTTCTTTTGAGTTTGTATCATTTTTTGTGGAAACAATAAAGATCGAAGATATTATTTGGTTGCTATCCCTTTGCCTAATTGTTCCCAGGGCCTGTTTGTTATGGCTACCATTTTATGGTTGTTTCTGGTGGCTATCTTACAAGTTCTTCTGTAA
>LPNX010094429.1:305093-322962 GCA_001517045.1 Pseudotsuga menziesii
GCCATTTGTAAGGCCCTTCAACTGTACTTTTAAGACATTTTTTTATTTTAGAGATTGTGAAATACTGGCATATCTGAGCCTTTCATTGTTACTATAATGAGGTTTAATGAGATAAATATAGATTGGATTCACACAGTTTAAGGACATTCAGAGTCCAGACTATATCAAGAGAACCATTGAATTGACGCAGGGATGTGCCCTCTCCCCAAATTAATTTGGAATCTATATTGATGAGTTGGACTACCTTATTGAGAATAAGCATATTGAAGAATGTTCCTTTTTCCACTATGCCTTGATCACATTACCCTGGTTTGCAGACAATGCGGTCCTCTTAGTATCATCCCTCAAGGGTCTACAAAGACAACTCAATGCCCTTACCAGTTTTACTGTTTTTGTGACCTTAGCTGGTGGAGAACCTTAGTAAAAATAAGGTTGTTGTCTTTAACACCTTCCTACTTTTTCAAATTTTCACTTCTTTAAAGAAGGGGAGGTAGAGATCACTACAGCATACACTTACTTGGGAGTCCTATTTATAGGTACTAGATTCAAACCAACTGTGCTTTATGATCCTAATACTTGGGGAACCATTTTGCTCCATGTGGATTGGGAAAATTGGAGAGGGTCCAATTTATCATATTTCAGCATATGATCCATTGTGAATTAACCGTTCCTCGAGCCATCATCCAAGCAGAGTTTGGTACCCATACCTTGCACCTTGAGAGCGTATTCATTCATGTCTCCTTTCTTAACAAGATATGCACTTTGGAGAACTCAGGAATGGGATAGGAGAGATACCCTTATTTGTCCCTTTCGTCCTCAGAGGAAATCACCTCCATGGACCTACCAGGACGAATATGGTGACAGTTCTCAGAGAGAGGATTCAGCAACAGGATAGGAGAGATGTAGTTAGTTAGCCCTTCGAGCCTCAAAGGAGATGACTCTTTGAGGCTTCTCCACTCTAATCCATTGGTATGTCTATCGATCACCTCTCCTTGCAATTTCACTTCACTTCAGTTCAGTGTTTTAGTTTCTATTTTGTAAATTAGGCCATTGTACTATTTTGTACAATGTAAACATTAGTCTATGCATATTATAACTCTTTGGTCATGATGGGCTATTGCATTTCATATTCTACTTCCTTCTATTTGATTTATAACTTTGTAACTGCTACAAGGTTGATATTGTTTGGTTCAGCTTCATTTTCTAGGATTTTTTTCTAATTCATGCAATCTGAGTTTTAACTTTGTAAGTACTGAAAGGTCAATAGTATTTGGACATGAGGATTGTACTAAAGGATCATGCTCTAATATAATATAAATCATAGTTCTAAGTTCTAACTTTTTAATAATGTAGTATTTCACTTCTAGCAGCACTGAAATAATGATTTTTGCGATTAACTTGGCATTCTAACCCTTTTCTTAGTATATATGCATGTATGTTTTTCAAAATGCTTCTTGACCATCTCGCTCCAAATATTTTTCTGGTAAGGATCACTCTGCTCATGCTCCCTACTTCACTCCACACACTTGCAACACTAAGTAACAAAATATTTTGTCATGTTTTGGGATATGGCATATGGAGAACAAAAACTTTCAGTGAAATGTCTTCATCCACTTTCTGGTCATAGATAAAGAGAATATCTTAATTACATTTAATATTTTTTTATTTAGTTTAGTTAAAACCTAATATCTAGTTAGCTACTATTCTTTATTTGATATCTTAGGATTACCTCAGGTTAAAGAGTTACAGCTTGTATACAGATTTAAGATTCATGGCTATGTAGAACTACAATCCAATCTTTTGATTCATATAAACCCACTGCATTTACAAACTGTATTTCACATTTTTGGGAGCAACATTTTCATAATTTGTGAAATGTAATTGTTGCTTTTATTTTTATAGCTATCAAAACCAAGCCAGACAATTTTTAAGGTCTTTTTTTTTTAAATTCACTGTCGTCGCTTAAGCGAAAGCTATATCTGTTGCTTATCCAATGCTTTATCTTGATATCTGTCGCTTAAGCGACGGCTCTAGCTATCGCTTATCCGACTCTTAACCGTTATCTCCGTCGCTTATCCGACGGATATTCTGTCGCTTTACCGACGACATGAAAGCTATTTTTTCAAAAAAAAATTACTACCGTCAAAGATATACTGTCGCTTAACCGATGCTTTAAATTAAACCGATGGTTACTTAGGTGTGCTTAACCGACGGTTACTTAGGTGTCGGATAACCGACGACAAGTTTCCGACGCTTAAAAAAAAATCAAAGTGTCGTACATGCGACAGGGAAGTGTCAAAAATCCGACAATTCTGCCATCGGATTTTTGGTCGAAATGTAGTAGTGCATCATTCCAATTAACAACACCAGTAGCATCATGAACATATTTCTTTAATACAGAAATGTGAAAAACATTATGAACTCTTAAATTTGGTGGTAAGGCTAACTGATAGGCTACCTGTCCAATCCTGGACAGTATTTCAAAAGGACCACAGTAACGAGGTGCTAGTTTTGCACAACTACCCAACCTCAGAGAGCTCTTTTTGGGTCTCACCTTGATGAACACATGTTCACCTACCTAAAACTCTTTTGGAGTTCTTTTAAGGTCTGCTTGATTTTTTTGTCGATCTTCTGCAATTTTCAGATTACCTTGCACTTGCCTTACAATTTCTTCCATTTCTTTCAATAATTCAGGACCTAATACTAATCTATCCACCGGATTACTCCAAGAGATAGGAGTGTTACACTTCCTTCCATACAAGATTTTGAAAGGACTAAATCTGACTGAAGCTTCATAATTATTATTATAAGCAAATTCTACCAGATGCAAATAATCCTCCCATTTACTTGGCTGATCCTTTACATACATTCTTAGTAAATATTCCAGTACTTGGTTTACTCTTTCAGTCTGTCCATCATTTTGAGGATGGAACGAAAAAATAAAATTTAGTGTAGTATTTAATCCTTTAAACAGAGATTTCCAAAAGTTACCTGTAAATTTAGGGTCTCTATCTGAGATTATAACTTTCGGTATCCCATGCAATCAGAAAATTTTCTTTAAAAATATATCAGCTATGTTTGCAGCTTTACACATAGTTTTTATAGGTATAAAATGGGATGCTTTACTCAATTTGTCAACTACTACCATTATAGAATCATTTAATTTCTGATTTTTAGGCAGTCTAGTAACAAAATCAAGACTAATTATCTCCCATTTCCAGCTAGGAATGGGCAATGGCTGAAGTAATCCAGCTGGGTGTTGATGTTTAGTTTTTACTTGCTGAAATTCAAAACACCTAGCGATATATTCTGCCAGTTCAGTCTTCATATTTGGCCAGAAATATTCTTTTCTTAACATAGTTATAGTCTTCTGATAACCCAGATGGCTTGAGTAAGGAGTTTTATGGATTTCATCTAAAATTAATAACTTAACTTTAGGTACATTAGGTACATACATTCTGTTTTTATATAGTAAAAATCCTTTTTCATTTAATTTGTACCCTTTACTTAAACTTTCTATTGGATTTTCTTTCGTTTTTGCTTGTAATCTTTGGTAAATTTCATCTTGTTCTAACCCTAATTTAAGTTGTTCTTCTAGATCTGTTGTATATGTGCTGATAATTGCTATAAAGTTCAGCCTTGCATTTCTACTTAATGCATCAACAACTTTATTTTCTTTCCCTTTAATGTGCTAAATTTCGAAATCATACTCACTTAGAAATGCTAGCCACCTAGCTTGTCTAGCATTTAGGTTAGGTTAATCTAACAAATATTTTAGTCCTTTATTATCTGTCATTAAAATAAATTTTCTTCCAATTAAATGATGACGCCACATCCTTAGAGCATGTATGACAGCACCTAATTCCAAATCATAAGTTACATAATTATTTTCATGAATTTTTAATTTCCTAGATTCATAAGCAATAACATGCCCTTCTTGAGTCAATACTCTACCTAAACCATCATTGTAGGCATCAGTACACACTACAATATATTTATTTGGATCAACTATTTTTAAAATAGGTGCGCTAGTTAATAAAGTTTTTAACTTTTTAAAACTATCATCGCACTTCTGATTACAATCAAATTTCGTTCCCTTCTTCTGCAAGGAGGTTATCGGATTTGTGACTTTCGAAAACCCTTCAATGAACCTCTGGTAATAACCAGTAATTCCCATGAAATATCGAACATTAGTTACATCTTTAGGAACTGGCCAATCTTCAATCACCTTTATCTTTTCGGGATCCACCGAAATTCCTTCCTTAGTGACCACATGACCTAAGTACTGTATTTCATCTTTAAAGAAGTCACATTTACTAAAATTTGCAAAGAGTTGATGATCTCGTAACTCTTGCAAAACAATTTTTAAATGTTCTTTATGCTCTTCTTCAGATTTCGAATAGATTAAGATGTCGTCGATAAACACGACCACAAACTTGTCCATATATTTATGCATTACATTATTCATTAGACACATAAAAATAGTTGGAGCATTAGTTAACCCGAATGGCATGACGAAAACTCATAATGGCCATATCGAGTCCTAAAAGCCGTCTTAAAAATATCTTCATCTTTAATCCTAACTTGGTGATATCCAGACCGCAAATCAATTTTTGAAAACACCGTAGCTCAACGTAGTTGATCAAATAGATCATCTATGCAAGGCAACAGGTATCTATTTTTAATAGTCATCTTATTTAACTAATAGTAATCTATACAAAGTCGTAGAGTTCCGTCCTTTTTCTTAACAAAGATGACAGGTGCACCCCAGGGAGACACACTGGGTTGAATATATTTCTTGTCAATAAGTTCTTTTAATTGTGACTGCAAATGCACCTTCCAATGATGTTTGTGTTCTGGTGAGTCTGTGTTCATGGTTGATGAGTGAAGCTTGCAACTCATTAATTGTAAATGTCGACATGTCTGTGTGTTCTTCTAAGGTCACAACCAAGTTTTAAAATCTTGGGGGAAGACTTCTGAGAATTGTTTCAACCACCATTTGGTCTTCTATGGCTTCTCCATGAGATTTTAGTTGGTTTATCAAACCAACAACTCTGGTGTAGAATGTGTCTACAGTCTCTGAATCTTTCATAGACAGAGATTCAAAATCTCTTCTCAAAATCTACAACTTGGATGTCCTTACCTTATCCAAACTTTGATAGGCGGTCTCCAATGTATCCCATTCTTTATTAGCATTAGTTTTTGATGCTACTCTTGGGAGTATGATTTCATGCATAGCTTAATGTATGTAAAACAGAGCCTTTCCATCTTTCTTCCTCTGTTCCCTCAAGACATCTTTCTCAGCCTGTGTGAGATTGTTATATGATGTCATGTATGCTGGTTCTGCATAACCATGCTAGATTATCTCCTAGACATCTTGACCTCTAAATAAATCCTTCATTTTTAAAGACCAATATTCATAATTCTTTTATGTAAAGATTGTAGTTTGCAATGAACCAGAAGTAGAAGCCATTTTTTATTTTTAATTAACTTTCCTTAGAAAATTAATTTTCCACCTTTTAAGACAAGATTTATTTCCTAAACCTTCCTTTGATACTAGTTATCCAAAACAAAGCTGACTAAACTTGATTTTACTGCTCAGTGAATTAAAATTTAAATATTTTTCATTCCGACCTCTTTTTCCTTTTTTTCACTTGTCAGGTGAAACTTGTCTATCTCCCGATTAGACAAGTCTATTCAACTTTGGTCTGCCTTTCGACTCAACTGATTTACTTTGACTTGTTGGTTCTTATTGACTTTGAATTTTACCTCAACCACTTGTCACTTCTAAGTCAGTTGACCTCTTCGACCTCTAGTGGGATTACTCAACCGACCTTGTCGGTTCACTTTGGTTGAAATCTATAGAGTATGTTTCTTAGTCTAAAAGACATAAGAAAATACAAATGATTTTCACTTGTGAGTACGATGAAGTAAAAATGGACACATTAACAAATCCAAAGAACTTATAAAAACATATATCCAAATATGTAGGAAGACTTGAGTCAACCAATGTGTTGTAAAACCTAGAACTTTCATGCGGTGAGAAATTTATGGGTTCTTTGATCTTTCACCTAACTCGTAAATGTAAACAACATTTACACAAGTAAAACTAGAAATATTTTGCGGCCAAATAAACATGCATTCAACCATAAACTATTTCATATATATAACTATGCGGAAATAACAAAGATATTACAAACTTGTCTATCCAGACTTGTCGGCTCACCGACTGATCCTTTTACAGAGCTTTAGCTCTTTGACTGAATCACATACACAGAAGCTTGAGCTTCAACTTCTCTTTCTCTCTTCTTCTCACCCTGAGTTCCTCTGTCTCTCTATTATGTCTAGTGACTAGTGTCTAACTTAATTTATGATCTCTTTCTTTTATTTATAGGAAATCTAAAAAATTGCTTCTACAGGAATTGACTGACTCACCATTAAAGACTGTAATAACTATCTACCTAACAACTTAGCTTCAGAAATAAATTCGACTGGTTTACATTGTCGAATTGTGGACTCTTTCCTCTTGTCAGACTGACTAACAAGATCTTGACTTATACAAACTCTGACAGAGTCGGCTGAGAGTCAGGTACGGATCTGCAAGTGATTAATATTTCCAACATCAATAAATTAATAAGGTGTCACAGGAGAGGCTATGTACTCAGTTTCTGTTGTATATTTTCTTTGTTTAAGTAATATATATTATTACACAATATATCTGTATTTATTTTAGCTATAGGAAAGGGAGCCGTCTAAACCCAACTTTTAAACTTTTCCGATAACTTGTGGCAGTTTGTAGCAGGTATTCGGTTATTTTTTTCTTGAATATAAATGTTTTGTAATCCAAATTGTTTTTGTAAGTGCAAAAGTAGATTTAGCACTGCCATAAACTTTTGGGACAACCAAATCATACAAGTTTAATAATTGTTATTTGGAATTACTGAATTTATCTAGAAACGTTACCGAAAAAACGAAAAAAAGTAGTCTCTTTAGACTATTGAGAAAATATATACTAGTAAGCCATATTAATTGATAATCTGGTTTATATAAGTAAACCCGTTGGTGAGCATTGATATCAGTAGTTTTAGTTTTGTGGCATGGTTAATTATTGTTAAATATTTAACTAATTATGAGATAGTTATAGTTATCCATTTATGTTTATAATATAAACATTAAGCTAATTAATATCAACATAAAACAAATATTATTAATTAAAAAAACTATAGTTATTACCCCTTTCTTTAACCACCACTTATTAAGTTAATAGGCATTTATATATTTAGGTCCATAGGTGTTAATACTATCTCATATTTTGGGCTTCATTGAGCCCATTAACAAGATTAACGTGAGTGTACACTTAATTCATTTCATGGTCGTCCTATCTTGTTATGCTTAAATTCATTTTGATTCAGATTTAAATGTTGTTAGTTAAATGGTTAACTTGAACCCTTCGTCAAGCTTTAAATTCTGTTTGTTCAATTGATTCCTTGAATTTATTTTTGAAGTTTGGGCAGCTTCAACAATGGCATAGGCCACAATTTGAGTGGATGTCTAGTATCTTATATTTTGGACTTCCTTGAGCATATCAACAATATTAACCTACGAGTAACAATTATACAACCTGGATTCTTTTCATGGTGATGATATCTTGTTATACTTAAATGCATTTTGATTCACATTTAAATAAGCTTCAAATACGCTAAGTGTTGATTAAATAGTATTTGTTTTATGTGTGGTTAGGATTTAATGAGAAAGGAATATTCATAATAATGTAAGTTAAATAGAATCGTATAGATTAAATATAATACCTTTGCATTTGTATTTATTAGGTAGACATTTATCTTTATTCATTTAATTAGAGTTAATTAGTGAATAATATGTAGCACTAAACTTTTTAAATATTCATAACCATTAATTATCCACTTAGATAAATTTAAGGTTTAATGAAATGAGGTCATGAGGCCCTTTAAGTTTCCAATCATGGCACTCCCTTTACCCACTGTTTCCACTCCCCATTATTATTATTTTTATTTTTTATTTTATCTTTTATAGAATTGAATGGAAAGAATCAATTACCTGCATATAAAACCACAAACTGTGATTTGTTAACTTAGGTTTCAGTTACATTCAAGCGAAAAAAGCATGTGCCTTCAATATGTGATCACGTTGATATCAGTACAATGCATCAATTATATGCATATAAAACCACAAACTGTGATTTGTTAACTTAGGTTTCACTTACATTCAAGTGAGAAAAGCATGTGCCTCAATATGTGCCTAAAGCTCATGTGATACAATATGTCTTATACGATATGTCCTACTCTACGATGTCATTTTCAGTTATGGAGAAATGTTGAGGCTCCAATGCAAGTCTGAAAACCTTGGGTTTTCATCTAATATGTTAGGAGATTTCAATACAAATTCCTATGGTAAATACACCCTCAAATTACCCATGATTTTGTACTTAGATATGACGACAATAACGACAAAGTGGTTTCCAATATGTAGGCAAAGTGTATTACGAAGGATGAATCATGTTCATATGTATATGGATATACCTAAGGTAGGTTTGCGGTTGTATTAGAGTGTGTTAAAACAATGATTAAAAAAAGGATAACGTTTATTAATGGACGTTGGCAAAGACAATTGGAGAAGCACTAATAAATGTGGCAAAAACTATCACGTCCCCACCTTTCTACCGGTGAGAGGATGTGACTACAATGCTAACATTTTGGGTAACTAAGCCCCGTGATCATAAGATATAAAATGCATTGAAAATGAAACATACACAGATGCATTATTCATTTAAACATACAACGGAAACAAACACAATCATCCAATACATTTGAGCATATTCATCATCTTATTTAAGCAATAAATGCAATTGTAAATACAAATAGGACAAGAGATACATATCTTTAACAGAATCTTGTCCTGCAACCAACTATGATGTTGCAACGTTCCACCCAACCATAGGCTAGTGTGCTCATCAATCCCTCAGCAACACTGCCACCCCCGAGCTAGGCATGATTCCAGACGGAATAAGGGGAAACTAAGAGGCTCACATGTAGCCAAGGATTCCCAACTCAGCCAAGCAAAAATAGTTGGGTTTATTAGGCTAATAGGATTTGGAAATTCTGGATGCTAAGATAGTGGGCTCACTAAAGAGCTAAGAATGCCTGCACAAAGAACTATCCCAACTTCTAATATATCCACACACACCCAACACAAGGATTCATTCCCTTCTCTACTGCACAGTCCCTCAAGCCATGACTTCCCTTCCAGTGCTATTTAGGGGGTGTAGAGAATAAAGCCAACCCTCTAGCTCTATCTGTGATGCTCCTGCACACACTAGGTTTATCAAGCACACTCAGGCTCCATTCCAATCCCGAATAGTCCAAAGACAACCACAGAATACACAACAATTCATAGCTCTATAATTTCAAGGGAAACACACCACAAAAGCCAAATTGGATATGGCAATTGGATAAAATGGCTCAGATTGATTAACTTGAATTCTAGAGTCATTTATGGCCTTAACGTGGCCAAAATGACCTCAACAACACCCAAAATTCGTGGCTTTATTCTCCCACTCACTGGGAAACACTAAACAATGATATTCCCCACCATGGGCATGTGGTAACAACACCAAAATGTCCAACAGAAATCCTAGCCACTAGAAGCTAACAAAAGCACTTCACAGTCATGGTAAAAACACATGAAATTGCAAAATTGTGAGTGGAAACTGCACTAGCAGCTCAAAAAACGTGAGGAAAACCAACCCGATCCTTGGTATTACAAAAACAACCTCCCATCCATGGGAAATTGAATCCAACAACCAAAAACATGGAATGAAAACACACACAGGAAGTTCTGGATTCCTGAGAGAGCTCACGTGAACGAAAAATGGTGAGGAAAACATGAAAGCATGGAAGCATGGTAGAATGGCATTCATTTTTGGGTTTTTACTCGCCCAAGGTGTCAAAATGCATTTCCCAAGGACTGATCGCAAGGACATTATTTTCTCAGTATTCAAGTTTGGAAAGAGAAAGATAGGATTCTTCTATCACAACCAAAGCATGCACTTGATCTATTAAATATGTTTAAGATGGAGAAATACAAGGTATCTCCCACTCTAATTAATATCGGGTCCAAGTTAAAACTTATCTCTATTTATGAAAATTTTGATGGTATAATATATAAATGACTAGTTGGAAGTATTCTCTATGTAATAGACACTAGACCAAATATTGCATATGGAGTTGGAATTGTCTCTATACTCATGGTGGATGATCATCTTGAACATTGCAAGATATCCAAACTAATCCTTATATACATCAAAGGAACATATCATCTTTGATATTAATATCAATATGGTGGAAAGGTTCAACTAGTTGGGTACACAAACTTTGAGTTGGAAGGAGATGTTGAAGGAAGAAGATAAACTTTTGGATATATTTTTTAAATTGATTTGGGAGCAATTCCTTGGAGTAGCAAGATGCAAGATACAATTTCTTTATCATTAATAGAAGTTGAATATAAAGGTGCAACACTTCCAACATAAGAAGCTACATGGTTAATAGGTTTCATTGTTAAATCAAATCATCCTCAAACAACAACTATGACTATTCATTTTAGTAATCAAAGAACAATACATTTGACAAAAAAATCCATTTTTTCATGGAAATCCAAAACTCATCGACATTCATCATCATTATGGTTGTGAGAAAACACAACATTACAATATTATATTGAAGTACTGTAGAATAGAAGACCAAGTTGATGACATAGTCACTAAACAATTGAGTATGGTAAGGTTTATAAAGTTTAGAAGCATGTTAGGGATTAAAGAAGTATGCCCTTGAAAAAGTAACCCGAAAAACACAAAGGGTGTGTGTTAAAACAAGGATATTGTTTATTAGTTGATGTTAGCCACAAAAAAATTGAGACTCGTAGTAATAAATGTTTCAAAGACAGCTCGAAAATAAGAAATAAATGTAGTAGCTAAAACAGTGGTCAGTTAGTCGGCTAGAAAAATTTGGACGGAGATTTTTAGAGGATCCCACAATGTAATTTTCTCAAATAAATACAAAATTCATCTCATCCATTAGAGTATGGATCTTATTTATGATTAGTTTTTTGTGTTATTATCTATGTTTGTTCTCTATCCAAGTTTGTTTCTTTACGTTTTTTAATTTAGAATGGATTACACATGTAGTATATGTTCGTCTGATTGACATCTGATTCACTATTTGAGGTTTGGTTTGGATTTGAAATAGGTTCTCTGGATTCCACTCATCCTAAATTTCCATTTTCTTGTGAGAGTGGATTTGGAGTTAAAATATGTTCGGTCACTTCCTCTCTTCCATAAGTTACATTTTATTTGGATTTTGATAAAATCTAATTCCCCATGTTCCTCTTGATACTACGATACTTTCTAGAAACTCAAGAAATGTTTCAATATTGGCTCAAAGGTCAAGTTGAAGAAAGACAGCAGGGTGAAGATTTTACATATGCCAACATATGTATAAATCTCTTTAATACACATAAAGATGAGGTAGTTCAACTAATTGAAACCTTATTATATCCTATTGAAATTGTTATACTTATGACTTTTATGTAAGAGGCAAGTGAAGACCTTATTTTAGATATGTTAAGTATTTGATGGCACCCCAACAAATTCCCCTTAATTTTTAGTAAAAATCAAGGGGCCCTTATTAGAATCTTATATATATTAGCTATGGTTTTTTTAACTTGAGTTTATTCAATGATTTAATAGTCTTCTTTTCAGACATGTGATTTTTTACCTGTTTTATTACTTGATTATTCCTGATGGAAATATTGGTATTTCTTCTTGTTGGTTATGCTATGATGACTTTGCGACTTTATGATCATTTCTTTTCATTGCACCTTTTCACTGATTGTTTTTGTCGACAAGTTACCCTTTTATCGTTTGAATATTTTTTCCTCCTACTGGTTAGAGAACACTTGCATGTTATTATTTGACCTTGGTTGAATTGGTTGTACATCATACTTTGAAAGAATTCAATTATTTTGGTCTTACGATATGATAGCCTTGCCAAAATTTTAGCCTTCACTTTATTAAGGATTAAATGAACACGTTTGTGGATTGACGTAAATTATTCAAATGCTCAAATTCTGGATTTCAATTTACACCTTAAAACTATACATATCAAATAACGGAATCATGCCTTTAGTTCTCAATTTTGAAAGGAATACTGAATTTGACTAGACTTGAATATTTGATCAAATTCATTAGAGGAAATTTCAATTTAAAATGGGCCTTCCAAAAATAATACAAAGTCCATGTCATCATGTATTATCCAATCAAAATGCTTTAAAATTAAAAAAGGGAGCACCTCTTAAACAATTTTTTAATATAAATTTGGGGATAGGTATCATAAAAAAACTACTTTTTTGTTTGTATTTTTTACATATCTCCCTATGTTTTTACTCAAATTTTGATTAGGAGAGCTCGTTGAATGTAGAATTAAATTTTGCATCCAACGAGTACCCACTCGACATACTTTTGATGGGCCCTGCTACCCTGAAAACAAGAAATACATGAAAAAACATGATGATGACATCATCATCACGTTTTTTCAGGTATTTCTTATTTTTGGGGTAGAGGGGCCTGTAAAAAGTATGCTGAATGGGTACTCGTTGGATGTGGAATTTAATTTCGCATCCAATGAGCTCTCCTAATTGAAATTTGAGTAAAAAGACAGAGAGATATGTTGAAAATACAGACAAAAAAGTAGTTTTTTCTTTTATTCCTCCAAAATTATTAAATATTATTTTATTATTTTAACTATTATTTTATTAATTTTCCTTAGGAGGCCTATTTTGAGTTGAAATTTCCTCTAATGTGTCCTTTTGTGAAAATCTGTAATTTTAGGACAAGTTTAAGTAATTTACTTAAGGAATATTTTATGTATAAGTTGATTGCATCCTAAAGAAGATATTTTCAAACCATGGAAAGAGTCAATGGTTCTTCATTCATTAAGGGTCAGTGCAAGAAGATGAGGGAGCTTTTAGATGCAATCCTAGTTTTCAAAAACATGATCACATTACATAAAAATACAACGCGTTTCTGCTACATAGCACTTGCTATGGTTCAACCCGAGCCTAACATGTCATGGGACATGTGGGATAGGAAAACATATCAGGTACGCGTTATATAACTACAAAACACGTGCATGGTAATGATATGTAGTTATAAAATGCGTACGTGATTTGTAAAATTAAAATACATTTATATACACAATGTCGAAACCCACGGCGCATTCTACCATGAAGAATACGAAAATCGGGAGCGAACTGGAGCAAAATCGGTGCTGTGAACTATTGGAGGAGCCGATTTAGTTGGGGGGGAGGAAAATCCATTGGTGAATTATCATCTAATCAGGTAATTCAATCACCCATAACATTCTTTTTTGTCAATTCTAAACCTAGAATACTGTTTTTTAATAGTATAAAACAACCAAATTTTGTATTACTTAGAAAATTGGAAATAACTGAGTCACTAATTAAATTCACATCTCCCTCAACCAAGATGAGTGAATAATTACAATGAATTCATTTTCAAGAACTCAAAAATTCCTAATGCAACCAAAAATCAAAAAATAGAACTCCTCCCTTTATACAATATTGTATCCATCCACATGAAACCCAAATTTCCAACCCTCAAAGGACATTTCCCTATGATACTAATTGAATAAGTTTCCTCGGAAATGGCCATAACAAGATGAAATGCATGTGCACAAGCATGAATAGAAAAAATGCATAAAAAATCAGTAAATTGGTTTATCAAAATCTCATCACAATCATTTGTCCATGAACATAATTAAAATTTCATCACAAGTATATGTAGTTATACATTTCCTCTTAGTTAAGAACCCTTAACTAAATGCCAAAACACATTAACAAAGTGCCTCTCGGGCCTACCCTTTGAAACATAAAACAGTGTATTATATAGAATCAACAATATATAAATAAACATAGAGTTAAAACTAGTAACTATGAATAGTTTTATTCCTTCCTCCAGTTTTAGTAGCCACCATCATTTTTACACTAAAATATTTTCACTTCTTGGTTATAGCACCCACCTCATGTGTTTTAATTATACCTTCATCAACACTTTTCTCTTGTTCTACGCATATGACTTACTCTCTGTGCCCCTGGCCTTATTGTAATGAAAAAAAGGTTGAAATATATGAACCTTTTCACTATGATATCGAATTACAAGTCAACACGTCCTAACACCCCCATAAAACGCCAGTATTCATCGCACCATTGAAGAGTTCATAATCATCATGCAGTTCTGACCCTATCTCTATTGAGCTACCAAAAAGCTAATTAATTAAAGTTCATCACCTAAACTAAATAGAACTTGAATTCTGCCTCTTTTATCCTATAAATATAATAAAGCAAATTAGAAACATGTGAGACCCTAGGTCTCCCTAAGATCCCTTGACCTAGCAGAGACACAAATGACTTTACTCAAATAGTCTATGCCCCTGCATCACTAGGTTTACCAACCGTTTTTTAAAATAGCAAAAACAATGGGTAATATATTTCTACATGTCGAGTCTCTAAGATCATCTACAACCAATTGTATTCTAGTCCACAAAATCTCCTTTTTTCCATGTCAATTTTGGTTGGTTTCCATGTTTATACAACAATGGAAATGGTGAACACCCATGAACTACCTAGAGTGTGTTGTGAGAGTGTTCCCAACCATGATCAAGTCAAATATATTTATAGGATATGGTGGCAGCCCTGTATCACCCCTTTTCTTGCCTCACATGTCCTAATAGTCCCTTGCCCCTTTCTTTTACATACTCAAGGGACGTAAAGGCCAAAACATATCAAAATAGCACTCCTAAATTCAAAGAAGTTTAAACCCAAGTGTGCATGGAAAAGTCACCAACGAGGGTTAAGAAATGCCTTAAATTCTAGAAAGAAGTTGAACGAAACTTACTATTAATTGTTAAATGTTTAATTTTAAGTTTTAAATGCATGTAAGTGAATGCCATTAAATTTCTTACTTGAGTTTGATTTAATTTACATTTTCAATTTTGAAGAGACGTCATTATATACCATTATATGTTTCTAATGATTTTCTTATTGATGTTTTTATTGTAGTTGTGGCTATGGACACAAATGCTGAAAAACTGATTGAGCTTGCCCACTTGAGAGGACTTAGTATGGCCTTTAGCGGTGGTGACAGGGTTCACCATTCACTTGCAACCACTTTGGATGCAATTTTTGAGACCATTTCATTGTCAAGCAACATACTATCTGATATTACATCATATAGAGAAAGAAAAAGACAAGAGTACGCTGATGGGCTTCACTACAATGCAATCAAAAAGTTGAAAATAACCAAAGAGCATATATTTTCATTGTTTAGGGACCCTCTCATGGGGGAAATCCCAAATGCAAATAGGCCTCATATCTCTATTGAGCGGTGCACATTTCAGCCATTTGTTGATAATTGGATGGACAGATGGTATATGGTTTTTGATATGCCACCACATAACAATAGGGAAATCCCCTTGTATTTCCTTCGAAATATGTATGCAGAGTTCGTGTTGGGTAAAAAAGTAAACTATTTTGATATATTGCAGTTTCAAGGGAGCGGTGGGGGGATGCCGCAAAGCCGACCCAATTCTAGGCTTCGAGACCTTGACTGCCCTATCCCTGCACCTCGCTGGTAGTTTCCTGGGCCAAATGTCCCACCTATACATTGTGTTATTCCACAAACACATGATGCATATTTGAGTTTGGCATGGGAAATTGTTCATCATAGCACTATGGTTTAGTATATGGGTGAGGAAGGGACATATGTCCCTAGTGTGGTACATACAACAGGTCGTCCCAGTGCAGGATCATCTTCTAGTGCAGTACCACCCACTAGTGTAGTACCCATCTCTAGAGCAAGACCATCTACTAGTGCATCACCATTATCACATCCCCAACATACTTTTGAGCCTCACGAGTGCACATCGTGTGGTTGTCCCTACTATGGTCTTTCCTCAGATGTTGTCTTTAGTGGGGTTTTGAGTGATGTATGTAGATGGTTAGATGTAATAAATTCTTCATTTACTTTCCTCTTTGTACACATATGTATAGTTTGAACTAATATATTAATTTTGTGAACTTGCAGTTGATGCTTTATGCCGGTAGCGAGGCCCCATAGTTGCATGTTCCACACTCTACAGAGGGGAATGACATTCCATCCACGGATCCCTTAGTAGGTGGAGAGATTCATATAGCATCCATTTCTGTATCTCACACTGAGGTAAACATTTTAAAATTTCAGTTTTTTAATACTTGTTAATTTGTTAATTTCCACATATTGTACATGTTATTTCACTCATGCTATCTACGGTCTAATATTTACAATTATTAAACTTGCAGATGCCAGATCCTTCACAGGGGAAAGTAGTGATGCAGGTATAATCCATGGTCGTATCGACCGAGGAAACATTTGGGCATGACATTCCATCTGTTGATCCCTTTGTTGGTGGAGAGATTCATGTAGCACTCATTGTCATATCTCACACCAAGGTAAACATTTTAAAATTTCAGTTTTTTAATACTTGTTAATTTCTTAATTTCCACATACTGTACAAGTTAGTTCACTAATGCTATCTACGGTTTAATATTTACAATTATTAAACTTGCATATGCCAGATCCTTCATGAGGGAAAGCAGTGATGGAGGTAGAATCCATGGTCGTATCGATCGAGGAAACATCTGCACTCCAAGTAAACAATTAAAAATGCTATTTTTAAAATACATGTATGTTCGTTGAATCATGCATGTCTAACTACATGAACACTTGTTGACTATAGGCACCAACCAAAACACCTGGACCATTTCCTGGAGTTGTATCTCCTCATAGGCCATACGTGAACAAGGGTCATGTGTATATGAGACGACCTACTCCTAGAAAGACTCTTGTTGTCCATGACCATGGAGATACTGATCCCATGGTAATGTATATCCTTCGATGATATTTATTGGTTAACCTGACATCCAGTGCATAAAATGTTTTGTTAATTTTTTATTTGCATGTTTACTACATCAGGAGCCATAGTTTACTATTGAAAACCTTGCAAGGATGGTTGATGCAGCAGTTAGTGCTGGATCTACAATGGAAACAAGCCACACAGATGTACAACTATTTCAACATGATTGTTACATAGTTTATTATTGTTGGCATATGTTTATTCATGCATGTCTAACTATTTCAACATTTGGTGATTCTAGCCACCAATAGCAGGATTTATTGATGCAGCAGCCAATGTGGCATTTGCAATAACAACAAGCCACACAAAGGTACAACTATTTGAACATGATCTAGACATAGTGTGTAATTATTGCCTATTGTTTATTCATGCACATGTCTAAGTATTTCAACATTTGGTGATTGTAGCCACCACCAGTAGCAGTAGTTCATGCCCCTTCTGGTTCGACCATGGATACGACCATCCTTGATTTTCAACAAACAGCTCCATTTGCTACACAAGGAACACAATCCCCTTTGTCACAGTCTCTCGCTGAGGTGAGATGTCCATTAATGACCAATTGTTTCATGCAATGTCCATGAATATGTTGATAATTGTTGGGTTAATTTAGATATGGTATTTTATTGAGATAATATATTAATACATAGTTAGTTGAATTTAACAATTGATATTTAATTTGCAGGATCCAGAGACGCATAGTCGTCTTAGAGTTGTGTAGCTAGGGTTTTCACCCTAGCTTGTGCTGATGAGCACCTACTAAGGAATCTGGAATCCTTAGTAGCAGTTCGATTAAACAAAAAGTAAACTGG
>LPNX010094438.1:0-30641 GCA_001517045.1 Pseudotsuga menziesii
ATATTCAAGTATAACTTCTTTCACAAGAAATTTGGTTATAACATTTTATAACAATTCACCGTTAAGCTTAAAAAAATACACAACATTAATTTTTGCAAGTAAATCTACTTCTACAACTAGAAAGGTTGTTTCCACACTGAAACTGACTTTCCGACTTTACCGTTCCACATTCTACCTTTTTTCCTTCTGATGTGGACTTCAGGAATCAAAAACCTAACATACGACAAAATCATCTCACCACATTTCTGCCTTTCGTTTTCTGCCTTTTAACCTTTCATTGCGGACTTTGAGAATCGAAAACCTATCATACGGCACGATCATCTCACCACATTCTGCCTTCCACATTCCTCCTTTTGTCCTTCTGCTGGTGATTGCGGGAATCATAATCTTATCAAACAAAAAAAAAATTTACCCACATTTTTTCCTTCCGCATTCTTCCTTTCCTCCTTCCGCTGTGGACTGTGGGAATCGAAAACTTAACAAACGATGGAGTCATTTATCCACATTTTTTCCTTCTGCATTTTTCCTTTTCTCCTTCCACTGCAGACTGCGGGAATTAGAAACTTAACAAACGATGGAGTAATTTATCCACATTTTTGCCTTTCACATTCTGCCTTTCCTCCTTCCATTGTGGACTGCAGGAATCCAAAACTTAATAAAGGACATAGTCATTTACCCACATTTTTTCCTTCCACATTCTGCCTTTCTGCCTTTCACTATGGACTACGGTGTTAAATTTCCATATGCTTAGCTAAGACATTTGTATTTCATTTCATTTTTATAACAAAAGCATATAAACATGATCACTGAAAGATAGACAAGCACAACCATACAAAAGGAACACAAAGATTTATCCTCGAAAAACCCTAAAGTTAAAAACCCAGCAAAAGCTTCCTCAATATAGATGCCCCAAAAAGATAAAAGATAAAACCAGCAAGGAAATCAAAGCCTGATCCTCCTCCTTCGCCAGCTACTTCTCTTCTCCACTAATGTGCTACACAAGTGAGAGTGTGTGTGTCTCAAATGAGGAGCACTACACCTCTATTTATATTCATCCATTTACTTAAGTTAACTCATTTGACATGTAGGCTCAAGTTAAATCATGTAGGCTCGAGTTACACATGTAGGCTGAAGTAACCACACTGGGGTGCTGATGACCCACCTTTACAATTAAAGGGGACTACCTCATGACTCTTATTAGTTCTTCCGATTAGGAGCATCGGGGTGCAATGTAATACAAGTGGTTCTTCCGATAGGACCATCGAGGGCCACAAAAATATACATATAGAATATTCTTCGAAGTTATAATATTTCAACACTCCCACTTAACAAGAAGGGTATTCTACAGCAACATCAACAACAACAAGAGTAGAGATAGGGGACATCATCAACATCAACAGGGTAACACATCTATAAATCATTGGAAGCTTTTCAACATCATGTAGTCTTCATCATCAGCAACATCTTTAGTCTTTGATCTGCAACATCTTCGGCATTTTGATCTTTCAATTAGCAACGACATCTTCAGCACTTGGACCTTTCGATCAGCAACAACATCTTCAGCATTTTCACCTTTCGATCAGCAACATCTTCAACACTTTGAATTTTCGATCAGCAACAACATCTTCAGCACCTTGACCTTTCGATCAGCAGCAGCATCTTCAGTACTTTGACCTCTTGATCAGCAATATCATCATCAACACTTTTCCCTTTTGATCAGTAGCAACATCATCATCATCATATTATTATCTGTCGATCATAATCATCATCACATTCTGATCTTTCGTTTAGAAACATCATCATCATACTCTGATCTTTCGATCAGAAACATCATCAACATACTTTGATCTTTCGATTAGAAACATCATCATCATACTTTTATCTTTTGATCAGAAACATCATAATCATAGTGCATCATCATCATACTCTGATCTTTTAGATTAGTACGTCATCATCATCATACTCTTATCTTTCGATCAGTATGTCATCATCATCATACTCTGATCTTTCGATTAGTACGTCGTCATCATCATACTTTGATCTTTCGATCAGTACAACATCATCATCATCAGCAACAACCTGCAATCCACAACTCAAAGACAAAAAGTCTTTGGATTACTTTTGGACTTAAAGTCCAGGGATGATACAATCCCACCACATTCTCGACAACCAAAGTTATCGGATTGATTAAGGGAGAATCAGTCCCTATCACTTTAGGACTAATTCCAAGGACGATGCAATCCTACCACATTCTCGAGGACCGAAGCCACCGGATTGCTTACGGGAGAATCAGTCCATATCACTTTAGGACTATGTCCAAGGATGATGCAATCCTACCACATTCTCGAGGACCAAAGCAACCATATTGATTACGGGAGAATCAGTCCCTATCACTTTAGGACTATGTCCAAGGATGATGTAATCCTACCACATTCTCGAGGACCGAAGCCACTGGATTGATTATGGGAGAATCAGTCCCTATCACTTTAGGACTATGTCCAAGGATTATGCAATCCTACCACATTCTCGAGGACCGAAGCCACCGGATTGATTATAGGAGAATCAGTCCCTATCACTTTAGGACGATGTCCAAGGATGATGCAATCCTACGACATTCTTGAGGACCGAGGTCACCGGATCTATTATGCACAGATGTCCCAGGATGATACAATCCCTCTTCATTTGCGAAGACCGAGGTCTCTAGATCACTTTAGGGCAAGTGCCCAGGGATGATACAATCCCACCACGTTCTCGACGACCAAGGTCACTGGATCTATTGTGGACAGATGTCCCAGGATGATACAATCCCTGTTCATTCTCGGAGACCGAGGTCTCCACATCACTTTAGGGCAAGTTCCTAGGGATGATACAATCCCACTGCAACATCACTACTCCCCCTTTTGGGAAATATCTTTTTGAACCACACCAAGCTTGTCTCGAAAGTGTTCGAACTCTACTCGAGGCAGAGGCTTCGTCAATACATCATCATCTACATCTTCAGTATGTGAATACTGAACTATCACCATCTGTATCTCCAGTATGTGAATACTGAACTATCACCATCTGTATCTCCAGTATGTGAATACTGAAAGCATCATCATCTATATCTTCAGTATAGAAATATCGAATCACCATCATATGTATCTACAGTATGTAAATACTGAAATAACATATATATCTTCAGTATGGGAATACTGAAATCATCATCATCTATATATTTAGTATGGGAATACTGAAACATCATCATCTCTATATTCAGTATAGAAATACTGAATCACCATCATCTGCATCTTATCTTGTATGTAGAAATACTGGATTTCTATGTGCTACGTCAAAACACAACGTTCTTTGTCATCACAACTATGTTTATCACTTAGAATCATTGTAGTGTCCATCTTCAGGTCAAATAGACCTGATATCAGCTTCTGAAGCCATATGGATTCACAACTTAGTAGAGCAATCTGCTATGTGTTCTGCTTCAACCGTGCTAAGAGAAACACTGGACGGTTTCCTGCTAAACCATGGACTCATAGCAGACCTCAAAAAAAAGCATCTACCCGATGTGCTTTTCCTGTCTGAGATACTTCCAGCCCAATCTGCATTTGTGTAGCCATACAATCTATACTCATGGCTACCATCATAGTATAGACCAAAGTCTATAGTCCCTTTCAGATATCTCATCACATGTTTTGCAGCTACTAGGTGAACCCGTCTTTGTTGAACAAGATATTGACTTAAGGTGTTCACAGCAAAACAAATGTCTAGTCTAGTATTTGTTAAGTACATCAATGACTCAATGATCTGTCTGTAGTGAGTCACATCCACTAACTCTAATGAGTCATCAGCTAACAGCTTCAAGCTGGAGTCCATGGGTGTAGCCATGACTTTGCATTCCAACATATTGAATCTCTTCAATATCTCTACCACATACTTTCCCTAGTTGAGAAAGATTCCTTCTGAACTTTTCCATACTTCCAGACCTAGGAAATAATGCATTAACCCAAGGTCTTTCATCTCAAATTCTTCTGCTAGTTTCTTCTTGCTTTCCATGATTTGTTTCTCATTCCCTGTCAAGAATAAGTCATCCACATATAGTAATAGAATGATAGGTACATGTTCTACAACCTTGTAGGAAAGGTTTGGATCTACTTTACCCTTGGAAAACCCCATGCTCATTAGGAAACTATCTATTCTTCCATACCAAGCTCTGGGAGCTTGCTTCAGGCCATAGAGGGCCTTCTTCAACTTGCATACTTGATTCCATCTGTCTTCAACTTCAAATCCTCATGAATATTTGATGTAAAACTCTTCCTCAATCATACCATTAAGGAAGGCTTGTCTTTACTTCATCATGGAAGAAACTACCATGATAGTTTTGAAGGAAGTGTACCATGCTTCTTGGAGTAAGTGTCTCTTCAGAATTAATTCCCTCTTTCTAATAGAAACCTCTAGCCACAACTCTTACCTTACTTCTATCAGCAACATATCTTATCTTGCAAATCCATTTGGAAGATACCACATTCTTGCTTTCTGGTTTGAGTACTATATCCCAAACATCATTCTAGTATCATAACATCTTCTATGAGTTTGTCTTCTTAGGTCATCAACATATTCTAGTCTTCTGCATTCAACCTTGAAGGTTGGAACCCACTTTACTCTTGGTAAAGTCTCGATCCATCACAAAGCTATCCATCATGTCGTACCATGTCGAACTTAGATATAATTTTCTGTAGTCACTCCCCCTGAAGTGGAGTATCATCTTCCCTCTTCATTTTGTACAGGTGGTTCTATGCTTGATATATACTGGTCAATGGAGTATGTCATGTCATAGTCTATTATTTCTGGGGAGAATCACGAACCTTTCTTTGTACACTTGTTCCATCATATCGTATACATCATTCCCCATGAGCGACTGTTATTATTTCATCATAGCTTCTTTCATTGCATTATTTTCTTCATCTTGAGTTATCTCTTGCACCCAAGGTGGTCTTCATCCTTCAAGGTGGATCTACCACTCTCTGAAGCTCTTTCTTCCGTCATGGTGTCTCTGACCCTGGGAGCTTCAGATTCATGTTTATTGGAGTGAATCTTGAATTGTCATCACTTGTTCTTTGGAACAATTCTCATCCTTCTTTTCTTGTAGGAGGTTGTACATGACCTTTCCTACAATTCAAATGCACTAGTTGCATGGTTAGAACTATTTCATAAAACATATGCATAACAACAAATTATTATGCATCATGCAACTATTTAGTCAATACAATATTCATCCATATCTCACATAAACTCTCTAGATTCCTTCCATCTCCACCATGACATTATTGAGATTGTGCACTAATCCAATATGTCAGCAAAGAGGTTTGATAAGTAGCAATGGAGAGTTGTATAGCACCATGAGCTGCTTACCCGTCACATGCATATTAGTAGTATACAGTCATTAATGCAAACAATATATCATGCATAACACATCAACTGAATATAATCAAATGCATAACAAAACAATATCATTAAATGACAATTGAATACTTATATTTTGTTGGTTTCGTGGGTAGACTCCTTCTTGATCATTCTTCTTCATCATCTTCTTCATTCATGAAATCATCATTTCTTATCCAGATGATAAGATGGATAAGAGGTTCTTTAAGAATTGAGTTCTTCATATTTCCCATCACTTGAGGGATCTTCTTTGAATGGTGAGAGCTTGATCTTCAATTGCTTCCATATTTATTCTTCTCTTCTTATGACACAAGCTTCTTCTTCTTCCCAAAGTCTGTTGAAAGTAATTACTTCCTTCTGGCACACATTATTTGTATGAATAGATCCCATGATACTGGGAGGCCATTCAAGGTGGCTATCACCACTTCTGCATTCTCCACTTCTTCTTCTACCGCTTCAAGTTGTTCTGTATTCTGGATCTTCACATTCTTCAAATGTTTTCTCAAAGCCATCTTCTTATTTAAGTTCTTTTATTCAAATAGCTTGGTCAAGGAATCAAACATATTCGTTGTCTTTGGGGAGACACTTGTGGTACAATTTGATACATGACTGAATCAGCAATGATCTTCTTGGCCTTGACCAAGTTCTTCTTGTGTAAGGCTTCTAGCCTCATCTCCCTTTGAAACTGGAACCTCTATGCTCATGTAGGTGTCCAAACCATTTTGTTCAGAGAGATCATATACTTCTAGGATTGGAATTTGTCGACTTCACCAAGATTATCATCAAACTAATTTGATAGATCACTTTGAAATGAGAACCTCAAATGAAAATAGCAAAGGATTAGATCTTACCGATTTGAGGTGTCCGTCTTGGTTTCGAAGCTTGCTAATCTAGGGTTTGTCATAGAAACCCTAATTTTCAAAAATTGGAATCTTTCAGATTTGATTGGATAGACAGATAGATATCTTCAAATGGAGTTGTCCAATGTACTCCTTTTCTGAAAATAGTGGAGGGAAGCTCCCGGAACAGGAAGCCCTAGATTTCTAATTTCTTCTGCAGAAAATCCTATTACTGTTTCTATGATATCTCCGAAATTACTGATCCTATATGTCTGAAATTTCTCACAGCGGTAACCTCGAATGTCTCTGATCCTTTTCAGAATGTCTGGGATTTATGATCCTTTTCCCAAGGTGACCTGTTACAGGACTGTTCAGAACAACGAAGTTGTACGGCATGCTATGTGTCACTGGTTCATCTTCTGAGTCTGATATTTGGACCACTATAATTACAGTCCATTCCCTTTCCAAGACATCTTCAAGAATTCCATTTGGACCTCTATAGCCCAAGATATTGCAGTTCTCCCCAGGTGTCCTGTTTAGGGATGAATTCTGGAAGAGGCTAGAACCCTAACTTGGAGGGATAATATCTCTCAGAATATAGAGAATATGAGGCTACAGTTCAGACACAATGTACATCAGGATTTGATATTTTGTCCCTACAATTTTCATCCCCTGATCCTTCTCCAATCTCGGGATACAACGAATGTACCAAAACTTAGCCGTTTTAGTACTTAGGGTTTTTCTAGCTAGGGTCAAACTAGGGTTTGACTTTCCTAGAGTTTCACCCAACCAAATTTCTTGATCCAGGTCTCTAAAATTAGGTTTTGATGAGGAGAAAAATCCTATGCTATTCTCACTCAAAAATTCCTCTTCTGTAGAAAGCCCTAATTTCCGCATCAAAAACTGAAAATGCTTGGAATCGAATTCCGCTTCGACAAAAAGATGCACCCTTCAATGGAGAGTCATCCTAGCATAATTTTGCTGATGGATTATGGAGAGAGACCCAAAAAGTAAGAAGCCGTAGCTTCTGTAGCTGCACCATGTATTCTTAGGTTAGCTCTGATACCATGTTAAATTTCCATATGCTTAGCTAAGACATCAGGATTTCATTTCATTTTTATAACAAAAGCATATAAACAGGATCACTGAAATATAGACAAGCACAACCATACGAAAGGAACACAAAGACTTATCCTGGGAAAACCCTGAAGGGAAAAACCCAGCAAAATATTGCTCAATATAGATTCCCCAAAAAGATAAAAGATAAAACCAGTAAGGAGATCAAAGCCTGATCCTCCTCCTTCTCCAGCTACTTCTCTTCTCCGCTAATGTGCTACACAAGTGAGAGTGTGTGTGTCTCAAATGAGGAGCACTACACCTCTATTTATATTCATCTATTTACTTAAGTTAACTCATTTGACATGTAGGTTCGAGTTAAATCATGTAGGCTCAAGTTGCACATGTAGGCTCAAGTAACCACACTGGGGTGCTGATGACCCACCTTTACAATTAGAGGGGACTACCCCATGACTCTTATTAGTTCTTTCGATTAGGAGCATTGGGGTACAATGTAAGACAAGTGGTTCTCCCGATAGGACCATTGGGGGCCACAAAAAGATACATATAGAATATTCTTCAAAGCTACAATATTTCAACTTATGGGAATCATACACTTAACAAATGACAGAGTCATTTATCCACATTCTTTCCTTCTACATTCTGCCTTTTTGTCTTCCATTGTGGACTGCAAGAATCGGAAACTTAACAAACAACACCTTCATTTGTTCACTTTCCTATTTCCCGTTTCCTCCTTTTGGAGACATACTCCGAATCACGGAAACCAATGCTTGCCCTCATTTCCCTTTCTAATTTCTGCCTCCTGCCTTCTGCCTTCCGCTGTGGACTCTAAGGGTGTGGAAACATACACTTTACCTCATAATTTTTGGCACTTTTTCCTCCTCTATTCATATTCACTTCTTCCACACCATTGATACTTGCGAGGTCAACCCCAGCATTGATATTGTGGCTCTGATCTCCATCGCTCACCCTTATTGGGCCCACTGTATTTCACATATCTGGAAGGTTCATTTATCTGCACTTGTTGACATTACGAAATGAACCTCGTCATAGATCTAAATCCTCGTTTGATCTTCATCGCTCCTCTTCATTAGGCCTACCATATTTCACACATATGGAAGGTTCATTTGTCCATGCAAGTTGAAGTTGTGAAATCAACTCCCATCATTGATTTCCAACATTGTTATATCTCAGTCGTCGAATCATGTGGAGCGTACCCAATTTTTCAAATCTAGAAACTTAATTAATTCCTACATGTTTTCTTAGTGAAATATATGTCCACCATTGATCTGATTCCCTCAATCCATCTAATGGAAGAATATTCCTGCAAGTTAACCATTCCACCATTACCAAAAGCTATTAATTTTGAGCATCTTTCTTGGTGAAGTCGTCTACACCCATTGACCTTCCCATTTCCCATCTCGACCCTCCTTTCCTTTATTCCTTCAGTGGTCTGATCTTTTTCAGGGAAAAAGTGTAGATGCAAATATAACTTAATCTCATTCCAAAACTACAATTATTATCCATGAACTTCATTAAGCATGGGAGGGTTCAACCTAGGACAAAGCTCAACCTCCTATAGGGAAAAAATATCCTAGATTTTTAAATCAGGGGAAACATACATTATGCAAGTAACTCTTTACAGAATGTTATGACACCATTAGGAAACCCAGAATCATGAACTATAAGTCATAGTCATTCACACAGAGCAAGAATTATCCTTTTCTAGGAGCTAAGTCAACCTCTAATTTCTAGTGGATTGAAAAACTGAGTCGGTGCATTCTGGATACCATTAATGATCTATGTAACCAATGCAATCTTACCCATAGGGGAACACACCCATTTATCAACAATACTTTCAACAACAAACATAAGGGAATTTTCTTATCATTACAACAACATTGAAACATACATTCATAAATCTATAGACATGCCCTAAGCTCATCAATCAAAGGAAAACCATGTAGTATGGTGATGGCTCTTTTACATTAACTATTACACCATTTGAGTTTCCATTTTCCTCAATACAATGCACAATGCTAAAAACAAAGTGTGAGAATAATATTTCATGAGCATTATTTCCTTTAGTGAAACTAAAACTACTAATTATCATTTCCATGGAATTGAAACACAATTATACATGAAAAGAACATACCCTGGATTCAATGGAATGGAAGTAAAAAAACTTTAGTAAAGAGACCTATTTGTGTAAATGAGCGGTAATGAAAGGGGAGTAACCATGTTCCACCCAACCATATATTAGGCATAAATCTTTCTGTCCTCAATCACCCTCAAGATAAACTATGCATTCCAAGAGCGGTGGTAGTCAAACTCAATTTGAGTTCTCCATTGAGAAAATCACTTGCCTAACACAAAGTGCTCACACAACAAGTATTCATTTTTATTTTCCTAACATAGAGTGCTCACAAAACAAGTATTTCCTTCTTCCAACATACTCAAAGGCATCATGCCTCTTGGAATATGATTCTTTATTTATAGTTTTTGTTTTTCCAAGGTCTTTTTGCAGCTAACGACCAATTCCCCCAAGGAATTTACGCTCCACTACATATTTGATTCCCCAGGGTGGGTTTAGTGCCATACTGGAATTCCCATGTATTATGTAACTTCCCTGAGAGTGACCCTTCATGTACCCCACTCTTTCATGCATAGTTTCCTCATTCAACATGGTTGTCCCCATGATTCTTGATTTTTTTATTGAAGCATAAAGTTTGAGTTACATCTGTCCTCCAAGGACCGATTGGTATATTCTAAGTCTACCAATCACATTCAAAAAATAAAATAGTTTTTTTCAAAAATATTACAAATAAAGTTTATCACTTGGGGGATATTACATCCCTTCCCCATTATTGTTACACTATCCACAGAGTTCTCTTTCGTTTCCCATACTTTCTAGAAACATACCTGGGTACTTCTTTTGCAGGGCATCTTCTAATTCCTAGATCAGCTCCTCCGAGCTAAAATGATTCAATTTCACCTTACCCCAAGAGATGACTCAATTCTGAAGCATAATTTATTTCCTATCTAGAATGTGCACAGGTTCCACCTAGAATTCTCCCTCTTGTTCCACCTGTACCACATTCCAATCAATGATGTGAGTGGAATCATATACATATTTATTCAGTAATGAAATATGAAAAACATTATGTATTCTTAAGTGTGCTAGAAGAGCAAGCTTGTATGCCACGGGTCTAATCCTTTCCAAGACTTGAAAGGGTACACAAAACCATGGTGCTAATTTGGTACAACTTCCTAGTTTTAGGGAGATCTTTTTGGGTTTGACTTGGAGGTAAACATGATCCCTGACCAAGAACTATTTATGTCATCTTTTCAAGTCAGCATAACTCTTTTGGCAATCCTGCGCAACCTTCAAATTCTTTTTTACTTCCTAAACAGTTTGTTCCATGTCTTGCAACATTTCAGGTCCTACCATCAGAGGATCCACAGGGCTATCCCAACTAACAAGGGTAGTACACTTCCTTCTATACAGGATTTCAAATGGGCTCATCTTGGTAGAAGCTTGGTAGCCATTATTGTATGCAAACTCTACCAGATGCAGATAGTCTTCCCACTTAGTGGGTCTTTCCATGACATACATCTTCAACATGTCCTCGATGACTTGGTTTGTTTGTTCTATTTGTCCATTTGTTTCAGGGTGGTAGCTAGTGCTGGAGTTTATCTTGGTTTCCAACCCTGGAAACAATAATTACCAAAATTTTGATGTAAATTTGACATCTCGGTCATAAATTACCATTTTTGGTACTCCATGAAGTTGAAAGATTTCCTTCAGGAATATTTCTGCAACATTGACAGCCTTATAAGTCAATTTCACAGGTATAAAATGAACAGAATTTCTTAATTTATCAACTACAGCCATAATTGAATCGTGTTGTTTTTGAGTTAATGGAAAACCTGTGATAAAATCGAGAGATATTACCTCCCATTTCCATTCAGAAATTGGTAAGGGTTGTAACAAAGATGTTGGATGTTGATGCTCAGCCTTCACCTATTGACATTCCAAACATTTAGACAGGTACTCAACTAGACCTTCCTTCAATTTAGGCCAAAAGAATTGATTTCTGAGGGTTCAATATCATCTTTTGGTAACTAGGTTACCTTGCATAAGGAGGTCTATGCAATTCATTTAGAACAAACAATTTCAAATCTACAACGTTACGTATGTATATTTTTCTTTTAAACCAAATTAATCCTTTTTGGTATAGTTTGAATTCTATCCGTTTCAATTTTACCTCATCTTTCAGTAATTTATTCAATATATTTCCATATTCCACATCATGGATGCTAGCTATTTTTATTCTGCTCAACATATCACCTTTTGGTTGACTCACGGTGATTTCATACACTTCATGAGTTCTTTGGCTGAGTGCATCAGCCACTTTATTTTCCTTACCTTTGATATGCTTCACTTCAAATCCAATTTTTCTTTAAAAGGCCATCCATCGTGTTTTTCTGGCATTGAGTCTAGGTTGAGTAAACAGATTCTTTACGCATGTGTTATCTATCAATAAAAGGAACCTTTTCCCTAATAGGTAGTGATGCCACATCTTTAAGCCATGCACTACTGTTGGAAATTCTAGTTCATGCACTACATAATTTCATTCATGATCATTCAACTTACAATATTTGTAACATACCACATGCCCTTATTGAGATAGTGTTCCCCCTAATCCCACCTTGCTAGCATTAGTACATATTGTGTAGTTTTTTTTAGGGGTCAACCACCTTTAGGATTGGGTCCATGGTTAACAGTCGTTTTATATTTTCAAAAATCTCATGACACTTCATAGTCCATACAAATTTTACTCCCTTCCTTTGTAAAGAATTAATAGGATAGGCTATCTTTGAGAACCCTTGGATAAACCTTCGGTAGTACCCGATGAGTCCCATGAAAGATCGAATGTCTGTGACATCCTCTGGAATACGCCATTCGAAAATTTCCTTTATCTTTTGTGGATCTACAATAATTTCTTTTTCATAGATGACATGTCCTAATTACTGAGTTTATTTCTTGAATAATTCCCACTTCTTGAACTTAGCATACAACTAGTGGTCTCTCATGGTTTGTAGTACAAATCTCAAGTATTGTTGATGTTCTTCATTTGTCCTTGATTAGATCAGGATATAGTTAATGAAAATTAACACGAACTGATCCAAATACTTGTTAAAGATGATATTCATCAGACACATAAATGTGGTAGGGGCATTGGTCAAGGTGAAAGGAATTACGAGGACCTAGTATCGCCATTATTTCATAAAACATTTGGTTAAATTTCTTGTAAAGTTTTGTGACCAAGTTGGTCAAGGATGACTGTAATTGAAGAATTGTTTATTTTAATAATTAAATAGAAGAGACACCTATCCAAGGGGTGTCGTTATATGATTTTTCACTAACACATTAGGAGGAATGAACAACTGTAGAAGGCTAGTTGACAAGTTGCAGCATTAGCATTTCACTTACTAGCTGTTGCAAGAAGCATAATCCCTAAAAATGGGGTCATGTTCCGTGAGAGGAGGGAACTAAGCTAATGGCTCATTTAATTATAAAATTGACCCAAAGACCTAGGAAATATTATATATACCATCAAATTGAGCAAGAGGCTCACTACTCATTCTGATTTCTAATGGAATGGACCTTGTGACTGCTACAAACTAAAAAGTCTGGAACACAAGGAATTTAATGAGGGGATAGCTAAAGTGTAAATGTTGATCCAAGTCTACTACTAAGTGGTAAGTTGTAACAATTTTGTTGTGTGAGAAATATTCATAGATATTTGCCCTAATGGTTAAGTGAACATGCTCGGGGATCCTATAATTTGGCTACTTTATGAGATGGTTGAGTGGAACGGTCTCCCTTGGGTGTTTGACCCCTTCTGCACATTATTCAGGTTCTAATTATTGTTATTTAATGATTATTTAATTCTATGTATGTAGTTTGGAAGTATGTTCAATATCTGCAACTCTTATATGGGCATTTTATTGTTTTATCTGTACTTCCAATCTGAAAAATTGTTATTAGCTACACAGCTTTTGGATTTTAGTCTTTACTACTTCTAAAGAGAATAAATTTGAAATTAGTATAAGATATTCGGTTAAGTTTAGAGCGATATTATTCTTGTTCTTGGCAATTTTTTTATAAGTACTTTTATCTCAGTTTCTCCTAAATCTATTATGGTAATCCTCTGTTTAGTCTAAGATCTAAATAATTAACAGTTAATTTCTTAGGGAAGACTTTTGAAAATACCTTATGATATCTATTACAGAAGTTAATATAATACTCATAATAGATACAAAGACTAACACAATATATGTATTTAAATGTAAGGATCTATATATATAATTATACACTAGACTAATAGCTCATATTAAGAACATAACTATTCACTAGCTCTATAAACTAATTAGGGTTTGAAAAATTAATAGAAAAGAAGTTTATAACATAATAAATTTAAAACTGGAACTAAATAATAACCGATCTATGTTCCACAAATACTTTTTCATTTAAAGACAATGCAACCAGTCTCGTGAAAACCTATTTATGTTAAAAACATGAAATCGATATTATCGATAGGTTGTAGCACTAGTTACAGGCTATAGGCTGAATTGGCATTATTATCTACAACAAATTTTGCTCGCATAAGAGTTTTATAACAGCCTTAGGGCTTAAATTCTTTTTCTATAAATTTAGAACTGTAATCCTACAATCAGTGGCCTCACGTCTATCTCTAAAAAATGATATGCCAGAGTAACAACCTCACGGCTACTTCATTTTTACATATCTCTTATATCATGGTGATAGAGTAACAACCTTACAACTACTTTCTTTTCTATAACAACCTCACAACTACTTTTTTTTCTATAAAAACCTCGCAACTACTTTGTTTTCTTTAAAAATAAACAACAAGAACTGTAAAGATGAGACCGAACTCCAGATTGAAACCCTCACGGGTCTTTAACAAGTTATAAAAACCTTGGCTAGGAATAATTAACAAATTTTATCTATGACAATGGCCTCACAACCCCTTTTGTTTTATAAACTGGAATAAGCATCAAAGGAGGTCTCACAATCTAAAAATTGTTAATCTATCATGTATAATATTCTCCAAATCTGATAACTATTAATATAAGTATAACGACTATGTAACAAAATTATCACTGTCGGTGGCCTTATGACCCTTTATAAAAATAAGCATGACACTATAAAGGCCATCATTATAAACCTATACAAACTATAACAAATTCCAATATAGAAGAAAATCGAAATGGAGATTATCCATTGTGGCAAGTATATAATAAAATATTTATTTCATAGCATTATTTAAGCCCTCACAGGATCTCACAAAAGCTTTACAAGAGGTATTTTAAACAGTAGTTATCTTTAACAGAGGCATTACGACCCTATCCTCAAAAGCACACATTACAGGGTAAAGGCTTCAAAACTGAAATCTCTTACATATACAGGGTAACTGCTACTGTAAAACAAAGATTTGAACATCAACACAACACTATAGTGCTAAATACAAAATCAGGTTTCATATCACCAAAAAACTCTGCTTATTTTGTCATGGTTGTAACATCCCTAAACTAGCCGACAGTTTAAATGCCTCACAGTTAAATAGTTTTTAATAGCTCTACAAACTATAAACAAAAATGGAGGATCTGATAAACAAAAAGAATGCATCATGTATAACTAAACGAAGCCTACAACTTTGTTAAAAGTAAAAACATGGCTTTATACAAGCCCATATGGGTCCTTCATATTAAAGAAAATTTTACAGAGACTGTCATAGACTGTATTTCTAAAAAGAAACAAAACCTTGCCATAATTTTCAAACAAACTTAACACATTCAATCGACTTCATGGTCGAACATTGTTCCATTTCATTACATTTCTTCCATGAGTATAATCAAGCCTTCATGGCATTACCAAACGATTATTATCACTCTCTTTTAGACGATTTGTCACAGAAATGAAACCCCAACATTGTCCAAAAATGCATAACAAGCCTAAGAGTTTCAACCAGAGAGCCATGAATGGGGGATAGGTCAAGTCTTAGCCGATTGATTGGCCTTTTGACAAAGCATCCAACTAAGAACCTATAGCCAATGAGCGTGACACCAGAACCCTCTTGCACATTACGATTTCAGAGGTCAAACATTTCAGCATATAAAGAAACGATTTATGTTTTAAGAATTTTGTTCATCCCAAGATTTAGGAGACAGTTTTTACCTGGTGCTGTGAGTTCCTCTTCCCATGGTGAAACCAATACCACCATTGAAGTTTCATGATTGTACATACAAAGAGCCCTGAAGAGAAACAAGTACTTAGCAACACGACTCCTCTAGTTAATACCTTCAAAACTATCAAGCAGAGAAAACCAAAAAATCTACATAGCTCCACATATAAAAACACAACAGAACAAGGCTTCATGGACAAGCCCCACAGTTTTCGATCAAACCTTAAACCATTAGGGTTTTGTTTAAGACTTTTGACCACCAGCTAGAGGAATAAAAGCACCCACATGGCTACGCAGGGGAGCATTCAATATCAACCTTGTACCCTTTACAACTGTCACCTCATCAACAATGAGTAAGACTACATTGTAAATTCGAGAGCCTCATACACAGTTATATAGTGCAGTGTAATATTAACTCGATTTTGATCCTTATCATAGTATATAGTATGATGGATAACTTAGGTTAGATATTTTCTTAGGTCCCCCCAAACCTTGGTGTTCTACCTTGCTTGCATAGGATTTTAGTGCTTTGGGGTGTAGGAACTTGTTTCTTTAGATGTAAACTATTTCATATGCAGAAAACGAAACAAGATTTCATGCGTTAACCTTAAAGGATAACAAAGACATTGACCTTTCCCTTTAGTAGCTCATACATAGGAGAATATAAATTGAAAGAATGGAGAACAGTTTTACTACTTTCCAACCAACAAAGTTTTTAAAGGAAGTTATTGTCACAAAATAGTATCAAACAGAGTGTTTGATGTAATATCGACAAAAAGTCACAAACCAAAGAATGCTAATGATAAACACTACCATAGGCACATAAATCTGATAGAAGAATTATAAAGTATAACATCTCTCAGAATTTTATCTCCTAGCAATTTTAGAGTTACAGATGGTAAATAATTTATTTATTTATTTTGAATTTTAGGTATGTTTCAATTAAACTGCATATAGATATGAGTATAAGAAGGAAACCAAAAACTCTTTTGAATTTCTCTATAATTCTCATTTTATGGGATTCCAATAAATTTACTTATAGTCGAGCCTATCCTACTTCCCAATCTAATATTGCCCAATAATATATATCCACCTGCAATGACAAAATCTTACATTTCAAGGAAAAAAGGAGTAAGATCCAAAGGTTCTACAACCACAATCCAGCCACAATTTAAAATAATGTTTCTTCTTGACTTTTATAAACATTCCAACCCCACATTGTTTGTCTTGTGCCACTCCATAAATAAAAAAAACTACATGATGTCCAACTCGAAATGTGGTAAATTTTAAGGGACGAGCATAATCCTCATGATAGTTACTCTTAAACTTCTTAGATTCTCTAACAATTTTATCCAAGATGTCATATACATTCTAGGATGCTTCCTCAAAGAACATTGATTCCATTAGCACCAAAGTCCTCAAATGATAAATAAAGGAAGATTAGAGTTATTACCAACTGATGATACCCATCCCTTTGACCCTTTGTAAATTTATATAACCATAAAATTAAGACACTATTAATTTCTATAAACTTAAAATGAAATGAAAAGAATTCAAAATTTATGATGTTTATCTTATACGTTATACACTATCCATCCATTCCACCATTATGATTATTATTATGTTCTCTTACATTTGAGTCTATTATAACAACCTTTAATGAAATTAAGTTTGCTTAACTTTTCATTCTATGTGTGTTCAATATGGATATAGCTTTGACATAATCAAATACATAATTAATGTATTTCTATATTCATCTAATTAATTCAACTTTTAGGAGAGTAGCTAGTTGCTCTTTCAAAAAAAATTTAAGTAAATTAGTTAGAGTTTGTTAGATAAGTTTCAACTTAGTTGTAAGATGTAAATTAGTTTATTATTTTTATGTTTACTCATGGTTTAAAGTGGACCCATGATGAAATCCATAAAGCCCTTCCACAAAAGGAAAAATTAATTATTTTGTTATATGTAAGATCAAATAAATAAAAAACAATAAATATTTATGAGTTTTTCTATTTAGCTTTGGTTAAATAATTTTTAGGACCGTATATTTAAGCAAGTAGCTTTCATCCCATGGTTTTAGACCCATAGATATACATAAGTGGTTTTTAGCACACGGTTTAAGTCCATTGTATTTGTCTCATAAAAGAATATAAATATGTCTTCTTAGTCTTACATTTGTGTCTCACTCGTTAGGTTTTTCACATGAAAATCTTGTCATATTCTTATTTATTTGGGTTAATAAATACATATATATAATTGTGTATATTATTGTAATTTTTTAACATTTTAATAGGTCTTTTCATTTTTTTAATTATTTTTAGCTAATGTTTTCTTCTTTCTCTAGTTTTCTTTATTTTTTATTTCTAAGTAATACTTTCTAATTTTGAATTTTGAGAGGAATTGTATTTTTTATCCATATGTAAAACACAATGTAAAATGATTATTAGTGTGAGTTTTCTAACTGAACTATTTGTTTTCCATATATGTAAAGCACCATGTGAAACTAGAATGGCTTTTTATTAATAATGTGCTTAGAAGTTTATTATCACGGTGGAATATGAAAATATATGTTAACATACTAGAGAAAAACGATCTCACTCAATTTGAGTTTACATCATATTGAGTTTACCTCAAATGCGTGTCCAATATTAAAGAAGGAACCTTATTTCAAATATTTTAACTTGTTAATCCAAATCTTAATATCAATCAATTTGAAATCTATACTATCATGTAGCAAAAGTAATAAATTTATACTAATTTTAATTTAATTTATATAATTTATATATGTAAAGGATGTATCTTATTTAATGACATTTTATGTGACTAATTTATTTAATTTTGGGTATTGTAATAGCTATTTTAATTTTTTTCAATATTAATTATGTTGTTTGGCTAATTTTTATTTAGGTTATGAATGTAGAGGGTGTAATTATTTGATGTTATTTCTTTTAGTTTTATATATAGTTATTTTATGTTTTTAGTAGGATTAAATGATGGTAAATAGGCTAAACCACTATATGAAAGACTAATTTTGTCAATTTTTCATGCAACTCACAAAACAAAATTAAGTAATTGTGATAATTTTAATTTAGCCTATAAGTATATATAACAACAACAATTTGAATTTTGTACATTTAAAACCAATGCATTAGAATTTTAACCACTTAAGAAATATGATAAGTACATGAAAAGCCAAGAAATGCACCCTAACAAATTTCTATCATCCATGTTCTCTAAATGATATTTAAAGTCAAGCTATAAATGATTTGGAGATTGACTCTAAATATCAATTCAGCCTTGAAAACTTGATCTGTACTAATAAAACTTGATCTAGTATTAACTTATAAAACTTGATCTAGTACTTATAGTATATTCTTGTACATTTGTTTTAAATGTAAAACATTCAAAACGATGTTTTAAACATGTTTTAGTCACTGCTTTTACACTTTTTTATCTAAGTACACTCCATAATAGTGTCGATATTAATAAGAGACGGTTCAATGGCCAAACATACATGTTCCTTTTATGTTGAATTCCCAACAAAGCCTTTTGCAAACCTAAGGAGCCTAGTGCAAACCAACGGTTATAGATACCTTAATATGTTTGAACTAACATAATCGAGCTTGCTATCTTTTGAGCATTCTATTTTAGACAAAATAACCTTTAAATAAATACATTTGTTTTAGACATAATAACCTTTAAATAGATGCATTTGTTATTTTATTTATTATCAATCTCCAGATTTTTTTAATTCTAACCTACATGCTAAACTTTGATAAATGAATTTGAAAGTCTTGACGTATCATTACAAGTTTCATCATATTCATGATGATTGGAAATTTTCATATGTAAACTCATGATGATTGGAAATTTTCATATGTAAACTCTTGTCAAATTATAGTAATAGTAATCCCTTGGGATTTTTAAAGACCAAAGCGATGTTCATGAAAGGTAATTTATTTATATAACTAATTCAGTGTAGAGAAGGTATTTGTTATTTGAATGATGAAGCCTATCGGATTAATAGTATTGCATCAGCTGTGCGAAACCGATTTTCATATTGGTCCTCCTCCACTTCTACCAAACACTGTCGAGGGATACAAACATGCAGTAGGAAGATTTTGTCTTGGATCTGGACGCGCAGATGGTCCAATCGGTGGACATTCACGACATCGCCAAATATCATATCAAGAACTTGGAATGTTACGCTATGTTTTCAACTTTCATGTCTTGAAAATCCAACTAATCAAACATATGAAGCTATATTTTCTCAAACTAAGCTATTGATGTAGGTGTTCTTTGTAGATTAAACGAACATACTTATGTCTGTAATGTGCATCGTTATTCATATATTTAGAAACATAGAAATAAAACTCAACACCATATATTTAAAAATAGAAATAAACGTCACATTTTTGCCAAAGTTTGATAGCAGAAATAGAAAATCAATACTAAGTTTTTTCTTTCAGTTAAAAAGGAGACCTGAAAATTTTCATTAAAAGTAGAATGTAGAAATCATTTCTACACACATCATATCAGTCTTCAAAATTACATTTTAAAATATTTCATGGTCCTTCTTTAGAGAGCGAATAATTTGGGCGTATTTACATGAAATTTTTGGGCGAACTTCTTCCACAACCCTTAGACTCCGTAATGAAGAGACGAGGTCTTTGAGCTCTGTGTAGGATTTGTGACACTCGAAGCGTTTGATCGGGATCGCATTGGATCGCTAGCGCACTTAGGAACTGACAGGTATTTAACTTGTTTGTTTTTTGTTGCAGATGTTTCTTCGTATATCTTGAAACTTATGTGGTTGTTCCTGTCGATCTTCTCCACGAAGCAGTCGGCTCTCCGTTTACTGCTCCGGGTGAACAGAACGATCTCGAACCACAGGGCCATGTATTTTAAGAATGACTTAATCCAAGCATTCTGGTAAACATACATATCCTCCCAAGCGACCTCTAGTAAACATACAGATCCTTCATCTTGTGGTAGCATTTCCCTCCTCACAGTGAAAAGGGTATCTTCCATTTCGTGCACGAGTGTGTGGCAGCGCCGTGGTTGTGGCGGAAGCAATGACACCACGAAAGGGCTACTGGGAAATATCTCTCTCTTTCTCTTGAACACTCGCAATATCTCTCTCTTTCTCTTTAACACCCGGCTTCAGTTAGGGACACTGCACTTCCACTTCCAGTTGCCACCACCACTGCGTTCTCTTTTGACGTTGCAGTTTCAGTTGCCACTACCTCTGCAACATTTGTAATATTTAGGTTCCCAGTTTATTGAGGTGATTGTCTGTGTCGACTATTGTCCCTGTCGACAAGGACAATGACATCAGTAAAATGAGAACCAGAATGTTAAGAATTTTGCAGTGGTAGTGGCAACTGAAACTGCAGCGTCAAAATAAAACCCAATGGTGGTGGTAAGTGGAACTGGAAGTGCAACGTCCTGTGACGGAAGCCGGGTGTTAAAGAGAAAGAGAGAGATTGCCCAGGGGCCAGGATCCCTTCCGTGGTAAATTTAACAATGGTGTTGTTGCTTCCACCACAACCATGATGCTGCCATACGCTCGTGGTTTTGTTGCTTCCACCACAACCGCGGCGCTGCCACACGCTCGAGCTGGGAATGTAAAATACCCTTTTGGGTGTGAGAAGGAAAATGCTACAGCAAGATTAAGGATCCGTATGTTTTCCATAGGTAGATGGGGAGGATATGTCTGTTTACCAGATTCCCTGTATTAAGTCATTCTTAAACTAGATGGCCCTTTGGTTCGAGATGATCGTTATGTTCGCCCGAAGCAGTAAACTGAGATCCAACTGCTTTGTGGAGAAGATCGACATGGACAATCAGATCAATTTCAATATATACATAGAAACATATGGGATCAAAGTCAAGCATTTTAAGGCATCTTTGACAATGACCTAGTTTCCTAAGCGCGTTTGCCTTCCAATGCTATCCCCATTAAAGCATTCAAGGGTCACAAATTCTACACAGAGCTCAAAGAACTCGTCCCATTTTTACGGAGCCTAATGGGTGTGGAAGACGTTCATTAAATAATTTCATCTAAATACGCTCAAATAATTCGCTCTCTGAAGACCAACAATGAAATCTTTTAAAATTTAATGTTGAAGAACGATGTGTGTAGAAATCATTTCTACATTCTATTTTTAATGAAATTTTTTTTTGTCTCTTTTTTTACTGATAAAAAAAACATGGTATTGATTTGCTATTTTTGATAGTCATATTGTTTCTTCCTGCATGACTAAACTTCTTACAGTAATGACATTGGATTTTTTATTTATCAAACCTCTTGCCACTTGGATGACTTGGGTTTTTATTATCTCCTCTACCACCGAAATTTGCGGAACTTCTACCTCGTTCTCTTCTTGAAGAACTTCTTCCTTTGCCTTTGAAGTTGTTTCTCCCCTGCCTCTACCACGGCTTATGGATGACTGTGCTGTGAATGCACCTTCCAATGATGTCTGTGTTCTGTTGAATCTGTGTTCATGATGATGAGTGAAGCTTGCAGCTCATCAATGATAAATGTCGACATGTCTGTGTGTTCTTTAAGGTCACAACCAAGTTTTCAAATCTTGGGGGAAGACTTTTGAGAATTTTTTCAACAACCCTTCGGTCTTCTATGGCTTCTCCATGAGATTTCAGTTGGTTTATCAAACCAATAACTCTGGTGTAGAATGTGTCTACATTCTCTGAATCTTTCATGAATAGAGATTCAAAATCTCTTTTTAGAATCTATAGCTTGGATGTCCTTACCTTATCCAAACCTTGATAGGAAATCTCTAATGTATTTATGCTTGCTTAGCATTAGTTTTTGCTGCTACTCTTGGGATTATGCTTTCATGCATAGCTTGATGTATGTAGAACAGAGCCTTTCCATATTTTTTCCTCTATTCCATCAAGACATCTTTCTAGGCCTGTCTGAGATTGTTATATGGTGTCATGTCTGCTGGTTCTGCATAACCATGTTGGACTATCTCCCAAACATCTTAACCTATGAATAAATCCTTCATAGTTAAAGACTAATATTCATAATTCTTTCCTGTAAAAATTGGAGTTTGCAATGAACCAGAGTGGAAGCCATTTTTAATTTTTAATTAACTTCCTTAAAAAATTATTTTTCCATCTTTTAAGACAAGATTTCCTTCCTAAACCTTGCTCTAATATAAACCTTGTTCTGATACCAGTTAGCCAAAACCAAGCCGACTAAACTTAAGTTTACCGCTCAGTTAATATTAAAAATTAAATATTTTCACGTCGACCTTTTTTTTTTCACTTGTCCGGTGAAACTTGTCTATCTCCCAACTAAACAAGTCTAACAACTTTGGTCGAACTTTTGACTCAACTAATTTACTTCGACTTACTTGTCGGTTCTACCGACTGATTTTACCTCGACCACTTGTCACTTTGAAGTCGGCTAACCTCGACCTCTAAGTCGGCTAACTTCGACCTCTAAGTCGGCTCACCTCTTCGACCTTTCAAGTCGGCTCTCCTCTTAGACCTCTCAAGTTGGCTGACCTCTTCCACCTCTCAAGTCGGCTCACTCAACCGACCTTGCTTCGACCTCTCAAGTCGGCTGACCTCTTAGACCTCTCAAGTCGGCTCACCTCTTCCACCTCTCAACTCGGCTCACTCAACCGACCTTGTCGGTTCACTTTGGTCAAAATCTACATAGTATTTTTCTTAGTCTAAGAGACTTAAGAAATTACAAATGCTTTTCACATGTGAGTTGTGGATTGTAGGTCGTTGCCGATGATGATGATGTCGTACTGATCGAAAGATCAGAGTATGATGATGATGTTTCTAATCGAAAGATCAAAGTATGATGATGATGTTTCTGATCGAAACATCAGAATGTGATGATGATTATGATCGACAGATCAGAATATGATGATGATGATGTTGCTGCTGATCGAAAGGGAAAAGTGTTGATGATGATATTGCTGATCGAGAGGTGAAAGTACTGAAGATGATGCTACTGATCGAAAGGTCAAGGTGCTGAAGATGTTGTTGCTGATCGAAAAGTCAAAGTGCTGAAGATGTTGCTGATCGAAAGGTCAAAAAGCTGAAGATGTTGTTGCTGATCGAAAAATCAAAGTGCTGAAGATGTTGCTGATCGAAAGGTCAAAATGCTGAAGATGTTGTTGCTGATCAAACAGTCAAAGTGCTGAAGATGTTGCTGATCGAAAGGTCAAAATGCTGAAGATGTTGTTGCTGATCAAACAGTCAAAGTGCTGAAGATGTTGCTGATCGAAAGGTCCAAGTGCTGAAGATGTCGTTTCTAATTGAAAGATCAAAATGCTAAAGATGTTGCTGATCAAAGACTGAAGATGTTGCTGATGATGAAGACTGAAAATTGAAGATGAAGACTACATGATATTGAAAAGCTTCCAATGATTTATAGATGTGTTACCCTGCTGATGTTGATGATGTCCCCTATCTCTACTCTTGTTGTTGTTGATGTTGCTGTAGAATACCCTTCTCATTAAGGGGGAGTGTTCAAATATTGTAACTTCAAAGAATATTCTATATGTATCTTTTTATGGTCCCCGATGGTCCTACGGGGAGAACCACTTGTATTACATTGTACCCCAATGCTCATAATCAGAAGAACTAATAAGAGTCATGAGGTAGTCCCCTTTAATTGTAAAGGTGGGTCATCAGCACCCTAGTGTGGTTACTCAAGCCTACATGTCAAATGAGTTAACTTAAGTGAATGGATGAATATAAATAGAGGTGTAGTGCTCCTCATTTGAGACACACACACACTCACTTGTGTAGCGCATTAGTGGAGAAGAGAAGTAGCTGGAGAAGGAGGAGGATCAGGCTTTGATCTCCTTATTAGTTTTATCTTTTATCTTTTTGGGACATCTATATTAAGGAAGCTTTTGCTGGGTTTTTCCCTTTAGGGTTTTCCCAGGATAAATCTTTGTTTTCCTTTTGTATGGTTGTGCTTGTCTATCTTTCAATGATCATGTTTATATGCTTTTGTTATGAAAATGAAATGAAATACTAATGTCTTAGCTAAGCATATGGAAATTTAACATGGTATCAGAGCTAACCTAAGAAGAAGACATTGTGCAGCTATAGAAGCTAGGGCTTCTTACCTTTTGGGTCTCTCTCCATAATCCATCAGCAAAAGTATGCTAGGCTGACTCTCCATTGAAGGGCGCATCTTTTTGTCAAAGTGGAATTCGATTCCAAGCATTTTCAGTTTTCGATGCGGAAATTAGGGCTTTCTACAGAAGATGATTTTTTTAGTGAGGCTAACATAGGATTGTTCTCCTCATCAAAACCGAAGTTTAGAAACCTGTATCAAGAAATTTGGTTGGGTAAAACTCTCGAAAAATTAAACCCTAGTTTGACCACTAGCTAGAAAAACCCTAATTACTAAAATGGCTAAGTTTTGGTACATTCGCTATATCCTGATATTGGCGAAGGCTCAGGGGATGAAAATTACAGGGGCCGAAAACCAAATCCTGATGTACACTGTAACTAAATTTCAGCCTCATATTTGCTATATTCTGGGAGATATTATCCCTCCAAGTTAGGGTTCTAGCCTCTTCCAAAATTCATCCCTAAACAGGACACCTGGGGAGAACTGCAATATCTTGAGCTACAGAGGTCCAAATGGAATTCCTGAAGATTTCCTAGAAAGGGCATGTACTTTAATTTTAGTGCTCCAAATATCAGACTCAGAAGAAGAACCAGTGACACGTGGAATGTCGTAAACTTTGTTGTTCTGAACAATCCTGTAACAGGTCACCTTGGGAAAAGGATCATAAATCCCAAATGGTAAAACAAATTCTAATGAAACCTATGCTGTTGGATTAGGGACATGCGAGGTTACCTTTGTGCGAAATTTTGGACACAGAGGATCATTAATTTTGGATATATCACAGAAACAGTAACAGACATTTCTGCAGAAGAAATTGGAAATCTAGGGCCTCCTGTTTCGGGAGCTTCCCTCCACTATTTTCAGAAAAGGAGTACATTGGACAGCTCCATTTGAAGATATATATCTATCTATCTAATCAGATATGAAAGATTCCAATTTTTTAAAATTAGGGTTTCTGTGACAAACCCTAGATCAGCGAGCTTCGGAACCAAGACGGACACCTCAAATCGGTAAGATCTAATCCTTTGCTATTTTCATTTGAGGTTCTGATTTCAAAGTGATCTATCACATTAGCTTGATGATAAGCTTGGTGAAGTTGAAAAATTCCAAGCCTAGAAGTATATGATCTCTCTAAACAAAATGGTTTGGACACCTACATGAGTATAGAGGTTCCGATTCCAGAGGGAGATGATGCTAGAAACCTTACACAAGAAGAACTTGGTCAAGGCCAAGAAGATCATTGCTAATTCAGTCATGAATCAACTTGTACCACAAGTGTCTCCCCAAAGACACTGAATATGTTTGATTCCTTGACCAAGCTATTTGAAGATAAGAACTTAAATCAGAAGATGGCTTTGAGAAAACAGTTGAAGAATGTGAAGATATAGAATGCAGAACAACTTGAAGCGGTAGAAGAAGAAGTGGAGAATGCAGAAGTGGTGATAGCCACCTTGAATGGCCTCCCATGATCATGGGATTCAGTCATGCAAAGAATGTGTGCTAGAAGGAAGTAATTACTTTCAACAGACTTTGGGAAGAAGAAGAAGCTCGTCTCATAAGAAGAGAAGAAGAAAGATGGAAGCAATTGAAGATCAAGCTCTCACAATTCAAAGAAGATCCCTCAAGCGATGAGGAATATGAAGAACTCAATTCTTAAAGAACCTATTATCCATCTTATCATCTGGATAAGAAATGATGATTTCATGAATGAAGAAGATGATGAAGCAGAATGATCAAGAAGGAGTCTACCCACAAAACAAACAAAAAATACGTATTCAATTGTCATTTAATGATATTGTTTTGTTATGCATTTGATTATATTCAGTTGATGTGTTATGCATGATAGATTGTTTGCATTAATGACTGTATACTACTAATATGCATGTGATGGGTAAGTAGCTCATGGTGCTATACAACTCTCCATTGCTACTTATCAAACCTCTTTGCTGACATATTGGATTAGTGCACAATCTCAATAATCTCATGGTGGAGATGGAAGGCATCTAGAAATTTTATGTGAGATATGGATGAATGTCGTATTGACTAAACAGTTGCATGATGCATAAGAATTTGTCGTTATACATATGTTTTATGAAATATTTCTAACCATGAAACTGGTGCATTTGAATTGTAGGAAAGGTCATGTACAACCTTCTACAAGAAAAGAAGGATGAGACTTGTTCCGAAGAACAAGTGATGGCAATTCAAGATTCACTCCAATAAACATGAATCTGAAGCTCCTAGGGTCAGAGACACCATGACAAAAGAAAGAGCTTCAGAGAGTGGTAGATCCACTTTGAAGGATGAAGACCACCATGGGTACAAGAGATAACTCAAGATGAAGAAAAGAATGCTATGAAAGAAGCTGTGATCAAAGAATAATAGTTGATCATGGGGAATTATGTATATGATATGATGGAACAAGTGTACAAAGCAAGGTTCATGATTCTCCCTAGAAAGAATAGACTATGACATGACATACTCTATTGACCAGTATATATCAAGCATAGAACCACCTATACAGAATGAAGAGGGAAGATGATACTCCACTTCAGGGGGAGTGACTATAGAAAATTATATCTGAGTTCGACATGGTACGACATGCTGGATAGCTTTGTGATGGATCGAGACTTTACCAAGAGTAAAGTGGGTTCCAACCTTCAAGATTGAATGCGGAAGACTAGGATATGTTGACGACCTGAGAAGACAAACTCATAGAAGATGTTATGATACTAGAATGATGTTTGGGATATAGTACTCAAACCAGAAAGCAAGAATGTAATATCTTCCAAATGTATTTTCAAGATAAGATATGTTGCTGATAGAAGTAAGGTAAGAGTTGTGGCTAGAGGTTTCTATCAGAAAGAGGGAATTAATTCTAAAGAGACACTAACTCCAGGAAGCAAGGTACACTTCCTTCAAAACTATCATGGTAGTTTCTTCCATGATGAAGTAAAGACAAGCCTTCCTTAATGGTATGATTGAGGAAGAGTTTTACATCGAATAGTCACGAGGATTTGAAGTTGAAGACAGATGGAATCAAGTATGCAAGTTGAAAAAGTCCCTCTATGGCATGAAGCAAGCTCTCAGAGCTTGGTATGGAAGAATAGATAGTTTCCTGATGAGCATGGGCCTTGCCAAGAGTAAAGTCTATCCTAACCTTTCCTACAAGGTTGTAGAAGATGTACCTGTCATTCTATTACTATATGTGGATGACTTATTCTTGACAGGGAATGAGAAATAGATCATGGAAAGCAAGAAGAAACTAGCAGAAGAATTTGAGATGAAAGAACTTGGGTTAATGTATTATTTCCTAGGTCTGTAAGTATGGAAAAGTTCAGAGGGAATATTTCTCAACCAGGGAAGGTATGTGGTTGAAGCACCGGGACTTCACTTAGTGAACCTATCACATAGCACGTGCGATCGTGGGATATTAAAGAATACCCTTAATTTCTAGACATATTGACCCAAAATATTTTTGTTGAAACCCCCTCCCAATACTTAAAACCTCCTTCCCACCCCTTTTTATACCTCAATCCTTATAAACCACCCTACCCACCCCCACCTTAAACCCCTCATCCCCCTAATACCTGCAATATATTGGTTCAATTTTTGATCATTTTAAAACCCACAATATGAACTAACGTGATAAGATATTGGTCAACAAGTGAAGCCCCCGTGGGTTGAAGAGATTCAATATGTTGGAATGCAAAGTCATGGCCACACCCATGGACTCCAACTTGAAGCTGTTAGTTGATGACTCATTAGAGTTAGTGGATGTGACTCACTACAGACAGATCATTGAGTCATTGATGTACTTAACAAATACCAGACCAAACATTTGTTTTGCTGTGAACACCTTAAGTCAATATCTTGTTCAACCAAGACGGGTTCACCTAGTAGCTGCAAAACATGTGATGAGATATCTGAAAGGGACTATAGAATTTGGTCTATACTATGATGGTAGCTATGAGTAGAGATTGTGAGGCTACATAGATGCAGATTGGGCTGGAAGTATCTCAGACAGGAAAAGCACATCAGGTAGATGCTTTTGTTTGAGGTCTGCTATGATTTCATGGTTTAGCAGGAAACAGTCCAGTGTTTCTCTTAGCACGGTTGAAGCAGAATACATAGCAGATTGCTCTACTAAGTTGTGAAGCCATATTGCTTCAGAAGCTGATATCAAGTCTCTTTGACCTGAAGATGGACACTACAATGATTCTATGTGATAAACATAGTTGTGATGACAAAGAACCCTGTGTTCCGATGTAACACATAGAAATCCGGTATTTCTACATACAAGATAAGATGCAGATGATGATACTATAAATGCAGATGATGGTGATTTAGTATTTCTATACTGAATATAGAGATGATGATGTTTTAGTGTTCTCATACTGAAGATATAGATGATGATGATTTCAACATTCCCATACTGAAGATATAGATGATATTTAAGTATTTACATACTGTAGATACAGATGATGGTGATTCAGTATTTCTATACTGAAGATATATATGATGATGCTTTCAGTATTCACATACTGGAGATACAGATGGTGATAGTTCAATAGTCACATACTGAAGATGTAGATGATGATGGTTTGTATGATGATGTATTGACGAATCCTTTGCCTCGAGTAGAGTTCTAACACTTTTGAGACAAGCTTGGTGTGGTTTGAAAAGATATTCCCCAAAAGGGGGAGTAGTGATGTTACAGTGGGATTGTATCATCCCTGGGCACTTGCCCTAAAGTGATCCAGAGACCTCAGTCTTTGAGAATGAAGAGGGATTGTATCATCTCGGGACATCTGTCCACAATAGATCCAATGACCTCGGTCCTCGAGAATGAGGTAGGATTGCATCATCCTTGGACATCGTCCTAAAGTGATAGGGACATATTCTCCCGTAATCAATCCGGTGGCTTCGGTCCTCGAGAATGTGGTAGGATTGCATCATCCTTAGACATAGTCCTAAAGTGATAGGGACAGATTCTCCCGTAATCAATCCGGTGGCTTCGGTCCTTGAGAATGTGGTAGGATTGCATCATCCTTGGACATAGTCTTAAAGTGATAGGGACTGATTCTCCCGTAATCAATCCTATGGCTTTGGTCCTCGAGAATGTGGTAGGATTGCATCTTCCTTTGACCTAGTCCTAAATTGATAGGGACTGATTCTCCCGTAATCAATCTGGTGGCTTCAGTCCTCGAAATTGTGGTAGGATTGCATCATCCTCGGACATAGTCCTAAAGTGATAGGGACTGATTCTCCCGTAATCAATCCGGTAGCTCATTAGAGGAAATTTGGGGTCTAAAATGGGCCTTATAAGAAACGTGCCAAAATAAGTTTTTGTGAGTTGGAATTCAAGAACCAATAGAATTTCAATAAAATAAGTCAACCATAATGGTTGAATTGACATATTTGTCATTAAAAAAAACTACATTTTTTGTTCATATTTTCGACATATCTCATTGTGTTTTTACTCAAATTTCAATCGAGAGAGCTCGTTGGATGTGGAATTTGATTCCGCATCCAACGAGTACCCACACTGCATACTTTGATGGACCCTGCTACCCCAAAAACAAGAAATACCTGAAAAAATGTGATGATGATGTCATCATCACATTTTTTTCAGGTATTTCTTGTTTTTGGGGTAGCAGGGTCCGTCAAAAGTATGCAGTGTGGGTACTCATTGGATGCAAAATCAAATTCCACATCCAATGAGCTCTCCCGATCGAAATTTGAGTAAAAACACAATGAGATATGTTGAAAATACAAACAAAAAAGTAGTTTTTTTCTTTCTTCCTCCAAAATTAAACAATATTATTTTATTATTTTAACTATTATTTTATTATTTTAACTATTATTTTATTATTTTCC
>LPNX010094438.1:30707-38207 GCA_001517045.1 Pseudotsuga menziesii
CCGTCCTCGAGAATGTGGTAGGATTGCATCATCCTTGGACATAGTCCTAAATTGATAGGGACTGATTCTCCCGTAATCTATCCGGTGGCTTCCGTCCTCGAGAATGTCATAGGATTGCATCATCCTTGGACATAGTCCTAAAGTGATAGGGACAGATTCTCCCATAATCAATCCGATAGCTTCGGTCCTCGAGAATGTGGTAGGATTGCATCATCCTTAGACGTAGTCCTAAAGTGATAGGGACTGATTCTCCCGTAATCAATGCAGTGGCTTCGGTCCTCGAGAATGTGGTAGGATTGCATCGTCCTTGGAATTAGTCCTAAAGTGATAAGGACTGATTCTCCCGTAATCAATCCGGTAACTTCGGTTGTTGAGAATGTGGTGGGATTGTATCATCCCTGGACTTTAAGTCCAAAAATGATCCAAAGACTTTTTGTTTTGAGTTGTGGATTGCAGGTTGTTGCTGATGATGATGATGCCATACTGATTGAAAGATCAAAGTATGATGATGATGTTTCTGATCGAAAGATCAGAGTATGATGATGATGTTTCTGATCGAAAGATCAGAATGTGATGATGATTATGATCAACAGATCAGAATATGATGATGATGATGTTGCTGCTGATCGAAAGGGAAAAGTGTTGATGATGATATTGCTGATCGAGAGGTCAAAGTACTGAAGATGTTGCTGCTGATCAAAAGGTCAAGGTGCTGAAGATGTTGTTGCTGATCGAAAAGTCAAAGTGCTGAAGATGTTGCTGATCGAAAGGTCAAAATGCTGAAGATGTTGTTGCTGATCGAAAAGTCAAAGTGCTAAAGATGTTGCTGATCGAAAGGTCAAAATGTTGAAGATGTTGTTGCTGATCGAACAGTCAAAGTGCTAAAGATGTTGCTGATCGAAAGGTCCAAGTACTGAAGATGTCGTTGCTAATTGAAAGATCAAAACGCTGAAGATGTTGCTGATCAAAGACTGAAGATGTTGCTGATGATGAAGACTGAAGATTGAGGATGAAGACTACATGATGTTGAAAAGCTTCCAATGATTTATAGATGTGTTACCCTGCTGATGTTGATGATGTCCCCTATCTCTACTCTTGTTGTTGTTGATGTTGCTGTAGAATACCCTTCTCGTTAAGGGGGAGTGTTGAAATATTGTAACTTCGAAGAATATTCTATATGTATCTTTTTGTGGTCCCCGATGGTCCTACCGGGAGAACCACTTGTATTACATTGTACCTTGATGCTCCTAATCGGAAGAACTAGTAAGAGTGATGAGGTAGTCCCCTCTAATTGTAAAGGTGGGTCATCAGCACCCTAGTGTGGTTACTCGAGCCTACATGTCAAATGAGTTAACTTAAGTGAATGGATGAATATAAATCATTAGAGGAAATTTCAACTCAAAATGGGCCTCCTAAAATGAACTAATAAAATAATAGTTAAAATAATAAAATAATATTTATTAATTTTAGAGGAAGAAAATAAAAAAAACTACTTTTTCGTTTGTATTTTTGATATATCTCCCTGTGTTTTTACTCAAATTTCGATCGGGAGAGCTTGTTGGATGTAGAATTAAATTTTGCATCCAACGATTACCCACTTGGCATACTTTTGATGGACCCCGCTACCCCGAAAACAAGAAATACCTGAGAAAACGAAATGATGATGTCATCATTCTATTTTTTCAGGTATTTCTTGTTTTTGGGGTAGCAGGGTCCGTCAAAAGTATGCCAAGTGGGTACTTGTTGGATGCGGAATTTAATTCCGCATCCAACAAGCTCTCCCGATCGAAATTTGACTAAAAACACAAGGAGATATGTCAAAAATACAAACAAAAAAAATAGTTTTTTTTATGATACCTATCCCCAAATTTATATTAAAAAAGTGTTTAAGACCTCTACGGTATTTCAAATTTTCAGAAATTTCATTGTCTAACACATGATGACATGGAATTTGAATAAAATTTAAAAGGCCCATTTTGAGTTGAAATTTCCTCTAATGAGAGGTGTAGTGCTCCTCATTTGAGACACACACACACTCTCACTTGTGTAGCGCATTAGTGGAGAAGAGAAGTAGCTAGAGAAGGAGGAGGATCAGGCTTTGATCTCCTTGTTGTTTTTATCTTTTATATTTTTGGGACATCTATATTAAGGAAGCTTTTGCTGGGTTTTTCCCTTTAGGGTTTTCCCAGGATAAATCTTTGTGTTCCTTTTGTATGGTTGTGCTTGTCTATCTTTCAGTGATCCTGTTTATATGCTTTTGTTATGAAATACTGATGTCTTAGCTAAGCATATGGAAATTTAAAGTAAAATGGACACATTAACAAATTCAAATAACTTATAAAAAATGTATGCCCAAATATGTAGCAAGACTTGAGTCGACCAATGTGCCGTAAAACATGGAACTTTCATGCAGTGAGAAATTTATGGGTTCTTGATCTTTCACTTAACTGGTAAATGTAAGCAACATTTACACAAGTAAATCTAGAAATATTGTGCGGCCAAATAAACATGCATTCAACCATAAACTATTTCATAAATATAACTTATGCGAAAATAACAAAGATATTACAAACTTGTCTATGCAGACTTGTCAACTCACCGAGTGATCCTTTTATAGAGCTTGGGCTCTTCCAGTGAATCACATACACAAAAGTTTGAGCTTCAACTTCTCTTTTCTCACCTTGGAGTTCTCTCATGAGTTCTGATGTCTAACTTGTGTCTAAATTGATTTACAATTTTTTCTTCTATTTATAGGAAACCTGAAAATTGCTTGTACATGAATAGAGTGACTCACCATTAAAGAATGTAATAACTATCTACATAACAACTTAACTTCAGAGATAAATTTGACTGGTTTACATTGTCAAATCGTGGACTCTTCCCTCTTGTCAAACTGACTGATAAGATCCTGACTGATACAGACTCTGATAGAGTCAGCTGAGAGTCAGGTACAGATCTACGAATGATTAATATTTCCAACAATTTCTACTATCAAACTTTGGCAAAATTTTGAATTTTATATCTATTTTTATGTAGCTTGTGTTTGATTTTTATTTCTAAGTTTATAAATATATGAATAACTATGCACATAACCAACATACGTATGTCCGTTTAATACACTTTCCCGTTTTACTCGATTTTTTGGCTCACTCGAGCTTTCCTTTTAAAAAAATGATCTTATCTTTTTCTTCTCAATGCTATTTTTACTTGTAATTGTTAATTGTTTTTATTTTAAATACAATAAATATTATTTGTTTTAATATTATTTATTATTAATTAATATCAGATTATACATTTTTACTTGTAATTGTTATTTTTTTAAATATAATAAATATGTTTGGAATTGTACACATAATTAAGCCGATAGATTTATATATTTCAGAATTTTGAAGTGGACTATGGATAATCTATGTTTTCTTATGACTAGAAAAGAATGAGACAAGTATATTGTCCAGATTCATTTTATGGGAATCCTCCAAAATTTATAATTAACAATTTCAAAAATGAGCTTAATTCCATTGATGCTACAACTATTAGCTTAACCTCAACTCCAATAATGACTTTTACTTTAAGTACACTTACTATATATTAGTTTTTAAATTAATTATTAGATACAACTATTAGTTTTAGTTTTGGTTACTAAGGATTATGACTTGTGTGATGTCAAGACAATACATTGTTTTCATAAGAACTTTTCCAACAAACTTCCTAAAAGATTCTAGAGAAATTAGGGAGGGATTCCCGTTTTCATCTCTTTTGTTTCTAATTTTTATTAAACGTTTGAGCCACATGAGCTCAGAAGCAAAGGATGAACCTGGATTCTAGAGGAATTAGGTGGGAAATCCCTTTTTCATCTTTTTTATTTCTACTTTTTATTGAAGGTTTGAGCCACATGAGCTCAAAAGCAAAGGATGAACCTAAAATAAAATAGGTAAATATCTATGCATCTATTTTTACGCCATAAGGCATTTTCTCTCAGAAGTCGGTTTTTGGACCACTGTAGCTTTGTCGTCCCTCCCACAAATTAAATTATGCCACGCATTTTCCAATAAAAATCCACCACGTAGTTGGAAAATCGGTCTGGAGTTCATTGTCGTTGGTTCAAGCAAGCAATTTACAAAAGAAGAGGAATGCAAAGGTGGTAGAGGATGTTTGGGAGCGATTCAATTCCCAATGAGGTCTGGAATGCATGATAGGGAACCTAGAGGATACAAGTGATCGCAACGCCGTTTCCCTAGTCTGTAAGATGTGGTACCGCGTAGATGCTCTTACTTGCAAGCATGTTACCATTGCGTTCTATTACACCATAGCCCCTTTGTATTTTAGCGCTCGGTTCCTAGGGCTTGAGTGGTTGAAACTGAAGGGGAAGCCCAGGGCTGCCATGTTTAATTTGATTCCACTGGACTGGGGCAGATATGTGGAGTCATGGATTAACTATATTTCCAAGACATTTCTATGCTTAAAGTCTCTTCATTTGCATAGAATGATCGTTATGAATGAAGATCTCAGTCTTCTGGCTCGCGACCGTGAAAACATTCTTCAAATGCTTAAGCTGGAGAACTGCTCAGGATTTTGGGCTCCTCACAATCGCACAATCCTACAGGTAATTTTCGCGATCTTTTCAATCTTTAGCAGACCGAAAAGAAATCGCAGTCTTTAATTGAAAGTCATATTTTGTGAATTATTCAACAAAAGTCCAAAGAAAGTACTCTTTTGGCTCAAACTTTGGTGGCCATTTGATTTATAACAGGGTCGTTAAAGAAAGTGTTGGAGAATTTGGAGGTTTGAGAGATAGATTCCAACTATAGAGGTTTCTTTTTAATCTATTTATTGTTTGGAGTGGAGATAATGAAAAACCCTAACCTCAGATAAGGTGTTTCAAGTTCAACTCCTCTTCCGAGTCAAACGGAGAATGGCAGGGTGGGGCAAAATTTTATCCAATTGGATAGAAAAGCCTTAAATGTTCAACATTCACAAAAAAATGGAAGGTAACCTTGAATTGTAAACCGTAAATTTTTTTATGAAGCGAGCAAGTCACATTTAAATAGAAGTTGAGAGTTTCAAGGTAAATTTGAAATTCATACTCTTATTTTATTCATAGATCTTAGCTTTTCTACTCAAACTCTTGGATACGATTTGTTGTTTTTTTTAATATAATTCCCTTGCAGTTTGCAATTTCTTATGAATTCATGAGCAATAATTACTCTCTCGACTTCTCTATGAAGCTCTTTACAAAAAATTAAGAGCTTCTTTTGCATTTTTAGTAGGACAAATCATAGCTTTCATGTAATTTCAAAGGCTAATGTGGGTAAATTTTCTACCGCCCACCTTGGCATTGAAAAGTATATAACTTAGAGAAATATTAGTTTTAGAACTACATATTCATTTGAATTCGTGCAATGAATTTGGTGCGATATAGATGAGAAATGCATTGCAAATAGTACAACTCTTTTGATGAAACTCGAGGTTCGTAATCTCAGTATGCAATAGGTTTTCTTGGTTCTAAGGGTAAGAATTGGTTTTTGCCTGAGCAATTTTCATGTTTGGGAACAGAGGGCAAGCTATAAAAGTGGGATGTTACAAGTATAGGGTGATACTTCGGTAAAGATACTAGTTTTCGAAAGTGAAGGTTCCTAATATGGATCTTGATATCAATCACAGCCTTGATATTTTGAAGGAAGAGGATCAAGAAAAAGACAGGAGGTATAGAATTGTTGCAGTGGCTGTTGACAAGGGTAATAACAACGAATATGTAGTCCATTGGGCTCTCGATCACTTGGTTTCTCATGGAGAAAGTTTGGTTCTTATACATGTGCGACAACCAATTCTAACCATTCTAACTCCAAGTATGATATCTTCTTCCTGCTTTAACATTATGTGTGGGGGATGGGGGGTTTCAAACATATGTTGTTGCGTAGGTAGGTTTTTTTCACAGAATCTTTGCATAGAGCCTTCAGATCTTGGTGTTTAAGAACTGTTTATCCGATAGATATGGATATTCTGCAACATCTTGTTTTGATGGGTAGAATAACAAAATAGTATGTGGGTGAGTGCACAAAGATGAGGGTCTCTTTTGGTGCGTTAGATGCAATAGAAAACTGAAAAAATAGACATCCATCAACTTGGATGGATATTTTGAGACACTTACGCAATGAATCTTGCAATGAGTAAAACACAAGAAATGTAGGAAATTGAATGACCTTTCCAAATATATAATTTCTTTCTATTGAAAATGTTGTTAACTATCTGAAGTTAGATATTTTTTAACGGGCACTTTTTATTTTTTGGACAAATTATAAGGTATATGTTTTTGTGGGTGCAGCGTCTGAGTGACTAAATGACGGAATAAACTTACGAAAATCAGTATACATATAGAGAACATATAGTACTAGTGCACGACTATTTTTCCAATAATAAATATAATATTTTTAATTTTTTTATTTATTATCTAAGAGATCAAACCTCGAAAATGGTACATCAATTGTGGGTGCAGCGTTTGAATGTCTTAATGCAATTATTTGGAAATGGGTTTTTTATAGGATGTAGAGTTCGATGTTCTTTAGTGCACCATACAATTTTGTTTTTAAATGGTTGAGAAATAAAAGAGATATGGACGAAACACTAACAGTGTGTTTTTTGAGTTGAGGAGTGATGATAGAAGATAAATAATAAAAAAATAGAAAAAATAATGTATTCTTGTTAAAATTTACATATTTGGAATCTGCAAAAAAAACCATATATGTTTCTAAAATCTCATAAGAAATGGAGGTGTGCGGCATAATCAGACGAATGGCTAAACACGAGCATATTGAAAATTTGGATATAATGTTGAATTAGCCATGGTTTATCATACTCCAAGGCATAGGCATGTTGAATCCGAAGCAAAGTACGAAGCAAACACATAGGCATAAGAATTCCATGCAAGCATGGGTCGAGGCTCGGCCTTATCATTTGGAGAGAACACATTTTTGAATTTAAACAAAACAGGAGCGCGTTTTATTGAAGCAAAACGGGAGCGCATTTTATTGAAGCAAAATGGGAGCGCATTTTAGTGAAGCAAAACGCGCGTGCATTTTTAAAAACTATAATGAGTGCTTGTTCTGTCAATTATACTTTTATTATTTCATGTCCCCCACTGACTCCCTTCTTCCGCATAACTCTTACTAACCCACCCTCCTCTTCTCCATACCTCTAATCCCCCATCCTCCTCTCCCTACCTTTAAAATCCACTCCTCTCTCTTCCAAACACCCCACCATGCCATTCGTTCTTGCTCTCTCTCTCTCTCTAATGCTTATGTTCATGATGTTGATGGTGATGATGATGAGGATGATGATGATGATGTTGCCAATGTTAATGGTGATGATGATGATCATGTTGATGATGATGATGATGCTGATGATGAAGGTGATGATGATGATGAGGATGATGATGAGGATGATGATGATGATGATGATGAAGACGAAGATGATGAAGATGATGTTGATGGTGATGATGATGAT